>JASDQU010030966.1:4128-15783 GCA_032191745.1 Picea mariana | reverse complement strand
CCTTAAAAAATTTGGAATGATGGATAGTAAGTCCATGGACACTCCTATGAATGCGGATATAAGAAAAGTGAAAGTTCCAGATTCTGATCCAGTAGATCCATCTCTATATCGACAACTAATTGGGTCATTGTTGTATTTGGTAAATACTTGACCTGACATTTGCTTTGTCGTGAATACACTAAGCTAGTTCCAGGTGGAACCAAGACATGAGCATTGGATAGCTACAAAGCATGTATTAAGACATATTCGTGGAACAATAAACTATGGTTTGAGATATACCACATCCAACAATATACAGCTTCATGGATTCACAGACTCATATTGGGTAGGAAGTGCAGAAGACAGAAAGAGCACTTCAGGTATGTGTTTCAGCTTGGGCTCCGCTATGATATCTTGGGGCAGCAGGAAACAAAAGTCTGTCGCACTCAGCACAACAGAAGCAGAGTATATGGCAGCATGTGAAGCATGCACTGAAGCAATATGGTTAAGGAAGTTAATCTCTAATTGATTTGATCAGATTCCAGAATCAACCATAATATATTGTGATAATCAGAGTTGTGTAAGATTATCAAAACAACCCATGTTTCATGAAAGGTCAAAACACATTGAGATCAAATACTACTTTATTCAAGATAAAGTCCTGGAAGGAGAGGTAAAGCTCGAATATATCCCCACTGACGAGTAAACAACAAACATTCTGACAAAACCTCTATCCAGAATAAAGTTTGCATATTTCCGAGAGAAGATCGGGATTGTGGAAATAACTCCCTTAGCTGAAAGGGAAGACTCTCCAGGTTAGGAGGGAGCAATTAAAAATATTATTGAAACATTTATCTTTGTGATTTAAAAATAGTCCAGATTGGACAGATTCTTTCCTGTTCGGAAAGTGGATTGAGATTTCTGACAGACAACAATTCCCCATTGTGGTTAACATGGGAAATGGTCCAGATTGCTGATGTATCATAGACAACAACTTCCCATTGTGGTTAACATGGGGAGTGGTCTAGGGCAGTCTCTCTTCTTGAGGGTTACTCAAGAAGACTGACCCGCCTCACCGGACAACGATTTCTCATTGTGGTTAACATGAGGAATGGTTCGTTTTGGAGGTTGATACAGGACAACCTTTTCCTCTTGTGGTTAACAGAGGAAATGGTTCGGACAATCATTCCTTAGGGTTTATACATTCTCTCCAGGGTGCACCTTGATTAGTGTAGGAGGAATGGCCCAGGGTGGGGAATGGTCCAGGCTCAGGAATTAGGGACGAGCATTTCTTAGGGTTTATACATTCTCTCCAGGGTGCACTTTGATTAGTGTAGGAAGAATGGCCTAGGGTGGGGAATGGTCTAGGTTCAGAAGACAAAACAGTTATTCTTCCTTGCTTGAGAAGAATAGTCTAGATATCTCATTATTCTATTCTGAGGGCAAATATTCTTTCATATCTCACAGACGTGAGTGAAAGATTGGCCCAAATGATTCATTTTTATTTTAACAATATTTTTCTGTGCAGGTTGGCATCCGATGATTGTTATGGAGACTACCTATCTCCAGAAAGTAGAGATATACTACTGTGGTGGATATGTTCCACTGTTTGTGACTATGTGTCACGGTTTGAGTAGGTGTGTACTACCGTAGATAGACATAATTGTGTTCTATCAATTGATATTGTACCAGTTGTCATAGGAGATTATCCAGTTGGATAATAATGACGGTGCTCGCGATGCTACCAGTTGAATGGTCTGTTGTGCTCAAGACCATACCTCCCTAGCTAGGAGGGACTGTTAATATTATGGTAGCTTCGGGAGGTATGAACCTATATTGTGACCTATGATGAGATTATAATATTTCAGAAGGAAGCAAAGAAGTAAAGGAAACCCTAGATGAGATGTCGGCTGCAGAAATATATTTAATATGAATTAATTAGTACCCAGAAGGAGAAGTCGGCCCCAGTAAGCCTGCCGGATTTCTATAAATACAGGGCACCAGTTTCTCATTATACATGTTCTTAGAATTGCAGAGAGTCAGTTGTGCACACTGCAGTTGGCAGTTTTGTGCGCAAGATTCTGGGGAAGAGTGTTTTGCCAGTTTCTGGGTGGGACTATCTGATCAGCTTTGGTTACTTTTCTTGCCTAGTGCATTAGCCTTGCTTGGCTATTGATTGCTACCAGTATTCTTCTCTCTCAAGGTCAAGGTGCTCAAAGGGTGGCTTCGGCCTATGGTTGGGTGACAAGGGTATTGTCAATGGTAAAACGAGCACAATCTTTCATATCCTAACATAATGGTGGTGGTTGATGAGCTGCACGGAGCTACCTACCACCATTTAAGCTGGACTGGACTAGATAATAGAAATTGAACGATGCATAATTGTAGTGTAGAGTCCTCAATGTCCATTATCGAACGTTGAATCATGTTTCTCAGGTGGGCAAGTTATTCTAGATTTACCACACCCACTGCCCAAGCATGCAAGTTATTTTGGATTTACCACCATTACAGACTTGCAGTGTTGAGTTTCCAATGTCCATTATCTAATGTTGAAGCCGGCTGCTTAGGCCAACAAGTTGTTTTGGATTTATCGTGACTTAGAGTGCATTAAGTTGACAAAGGAAATTGGAGCTCAACTGGTACTTGAGGTGATAAAATTTTTACTAGTTTCAGGTAATGCATATTAATGCATGTCTGTTAGAAATTTGTTAATGAGATTGCCATATGGAAACACATCATGACTATAATATTATGTAATTAGTTGGAGCTAGTGTTTGCAAATGAAAACATGTTCAATGGCCACCATGTGAATATGTTTTCACATAACACTGACTCTCGTGTTTCTATCTTTTTTTAATATTTTTTCTCCATTTCCTTCACGACACTATTAGTCATTATGATTTGCTCTGCCTCTCTATCTATAATCGATTGAGAGTCCATCAATAGTTTCCAATGATGGCCATCAACGAATATTCATTAAAATCTATATTCCATTTCTTAGTCTTCATGGGCTCGCCACTCTCATTGTGGAATGCATCTCAATAATTTGATTTCCAAGCAGGTTCTTTTGATGTTCAACAACCCGGTTATTCCATTATATTTCACCAGCTCGATTCCCCCACCGGATGATAGGTGGATTTAGAAATGGTTCATGCATTGTGGAATAATGTATGAGTCCAGTGTCTCAGTCTTGGTGATGTAAGATATGGAGCTCATTTGGATTCAATCTATTTTTGTCCTTCCTCTATTAATGGAATTAGATGTTGCCTACTTCTTATTTTGGGATTACTTTGATGGCCATGTTGCCCACCATAAATTGTCATTTTCGATTTATATGGGTTTAATAAAATCTTCCCCACACACACACATATATATTTATTTATTGATGGACTTTGCCTTGGTTGGATTTTTCTTTGTAATACATAACTGGTACATGCCCATTTGAAGGTGATTGTTTGCCATGAATTGTCATTTCTGATTTATATGGTTTTAATAAAACCTTCCCCATATATTGATCTGGATTTTATGAGCAGAATGAAATGAATACAGATTATTATCAAAAGATGCTTAGCACAGAATAACAAATATACAATAAAACTGGTTTCTATTCAATAAGGAAATAAGCTAAAACTGTAAAATGCAGCGGAAAACAAACTTACTAGAATGGTGGTGGCTCATCTATGAGAAGAGATGTGACGGTTGCGCTCATTCGCAAGAAGATGATTACAATGAGGCTCTTAAGGCCTTTTTACAATAAACAGGAATGTCAAAAACCCTAGACATCCAAAAACCTAACCCTAGGAGATGAAGCGCCAAAAGTCACGTGGGCCTCGTTTGGGTAAGTTAGTACATCAACTTCCCAGGGTCGTAACTTTTGCATACGATCTCTGTTTTAGGCACACAATAGCCCATTGGAAAGGTCTATCCAAGGACTACACATAATTCTTGTAGCAATACCTACTCATTTTGCTTGTGGTGAGCCCTAAAAATGTTGTTTAGGGCCTCAAAACGACCCCGGAAGTCAGGGACCCGAAAACTAGGAAAAAAACTGTCGAACTGCCAAAATGAGCCAGTTGGAATAGGTGGGAGGCCATCGAAATCCATATGGATCAATACTCCCCCCTTAGGAAGCAATGGTATCCATTATGTTGAGTGCCCCCATTAGATGAGGAAATTTCTGTTGCATTTGGCCCCGGGTTAGCCACTTGCCTTAGTGTAGGAGTTGCCTTGCTTTGACAACTCGATAAAGCTAGATCCTTTGCCAGTGAGTTCTCTTGACCTGTTTGTCCACAATCTGATCACTGGATTCCTGTCGTATGCAGTTGGGGTTGAGCTTTGTTGGTGTCAGCTGTTCTGCTATCTCTGAGGTGTTCAATAATGGTGGGAAATAAGGTCGAAGGAGATCCACGTTGAACACTAGGTCTGGGCCAAGGAAAGGAGGAATGTTGAGCTCAAAATCATTATCACCCACAACCTTGGTGATGGTGTATGACCCATAACGGAGTGGGTGAAGCTTTCGATGGGGTCCGGTAAGGCGTTCTTTCTATAAATGCAACCAAACTTTGTCGCCCACTTGAAACTGATGTGGCACCTGGTGTTGATCATGGTGCTGCTTGTACTTGTCATTGGACTTTTGTAGGATATCCTGAACCTGTTGGCGGATGTGTTGGATCCTTTCAATGAACTGAGTGGATTTGTCAGCTTCAGTTGGAGCAGGAGATGAGTCGGTCGAGGTGATCGCAAGGGGTCATGCAACATCTATGGGACCCAATGGTTGGAATCCCAACCCCACCTGAAAGGGGTTGTGGCCAATTGAGATATGCAGGGCTCAGTTGTAGCTATGCTGGACATAGGGAAGACTCTCATCCCATGTGTGAGGGTGCTTGGAATTATACATGCGCAGGATATGCACGATCGTTCGATTTACGACCTTGGTTTGGCCCTCTGTCTGGGGGTGGAAGGTCGTGGATTTGATGAGATTGGTGTCCAGCAATGACCARAGGATCRACTAGAAGGTGATGAGAAATCGACTGTCTCGATCTAAGCCAATGGTTTGTGGGATTCTAAAATGTATCTAGACTCGTTAAAAGAAGAGCTTGGCAGTGGCCTCTGTTGTGATGCTCTTCTTGCAGGTGACCATAATCACCATCTTAGAAAAGCGATCAAYAACCACAAAAACACAGCCATTTCCCCGCTTGGTGGACGGGAGGCCCAAAATGTACTCCATGGAGATGGATTCCCATGGCATGTCAGGAGTAGGCAGAGGGGTGTACATGCCCTGTTTCTTAGTGGTCGGTTTGGCAATAGCGCAGGCAGTGCAAGACTTGATATACTTGCTGACCTCATGTCGAAGTTTCGGCCAGTTGAAATGTTTTTGTAACATTTCCACTATCTTTTCGACACCGAAGTGTCCTGCCACCCAACTGTAGTTGTAACGTCCCCATCCACCCACAGGTCGGGCAATGCTACCACTACAGAACAATCACACACACACGCACACACACATATAACATGCATTTTAATCGAAAATTAAACAGATAACACAGATTTATTGTTACCATTCAGATTCAAAACAAGATTAACAGTAAATCCACATGCAACAATACACATGATAACATTCAAGCATCAGTAGCACAAACATGCATAACGTATAAATTAAGCACATAAATGATACTTATCTTTTAAACTAGCGTAACACCACCAACTACGTGCAGACCTTCCACGAACCTCCCAGCCTTAGACTACGCTGCTCATCACRCTCAGCAGTGGGTCACCCCCTAGCTGGGACTAAGCTCCACCCAGGGCAAGGGAATCCTTGACTAGGCTGAGGTTACAAGAAAATTGCACAGTGYAACTGGAAGGATTCTCTCTAGGAGCCTTCTTACGCCCACTACTCACAGACTCTCATTCCCCACATGCTTGTTCCACCTGGGAGTATACACCTTCACTGTCACACAGTCCATTGGCTGCTTCACCTCCCTCTCAGGGTCTTGACAACAAGTCGGATCAGGAATTCTCAGAGCTCCGTAGTTGGTGCTGGACTCTCTCTAGGAGAAAACCACTTCCCAACGAACTCTCTCACCTRGAGAGAGCTGCTCACAGGCATGACAACCTGCCTCTTCAACCACGGGCCTGACGACCCGCTTCTTCAACCACTTTCGACTCAATTCCCGCAAGGTAAGGATAACAACAACAACAACAACATTCGATTAACTCACGAGTGATAGCAACAACATGAAATTGGGTATGGATGTCCAAAAACAACAACAGTCCCACTAAGACACAACACGGATCAAGTAACACATAGGACAACAACCMAAAYGATTAAGCACGAACTCGAATTTGCAGTGTGGATAAACCTAGGTTCATAGGACACACAGGTCAGCTTCTCCCTTCCCACTGGTTTCTTAGATGTGCGAGGTTATGCAGAGGTAGACGCAGACGGAAAACGGGTTCAGACGGAGATCCTCGCGAACTCAGGCTGAAGATGGAAGAATGGGTAGCGAACCCCCAACATGACTGACTTCTGTAGCTTTAATTGCATGCGCCCAAGTCGACACTTGTCTTCCTAGAGCTGCATGCGTTTCCTTTTGCACACGTTGCCTCTTCCGGGACTTAGGATAAAAACATGTCTTTTACACAGCTTTGGAATAATAATAAATTATTATTCTCAAGGACTTAAGCCCCTAAACTTAGCCCCTCTTTCCAACCTTTCAACCCCCTTTCCCTTACCCACCTTGTGGAAGCTTATTCCCCCATCACTCTTTTTTCAGGGTCGATCTGCACACAACGATGTTTATATTTTTATTAATGATATGCATATTTACATATACAAAGTCAGGCTCATTGGCCTTGGCATCTGGCTCACCAACCTAATAAACACATAAGTCTCTCAGCTTATAACCACTCGGCTCACCAGCCTATAAACAAAATTACAATTTTGCAGGGGCTCGACCTTAGGGTATTATAATCCCCTCCCCTGATTTTTGCACTGCCCTCAGTGAAACTCTTTACACAACATCAACACGATTTCCAAAATCTTCAAAAATATGCGAGAACTCTGCCCGCATAGCATCTTCATGCTCCCATGTTGCGTCCTCGAGACCGTACCAGGTCCACTGGACCTTTACAAGTCCTATGGCTCGATTCCGGAGCTATTTGCTCTTCCGGTCCAATATGCGCACATGATGCACTTGCAAGACGCCTTCTTTCTCCACCTGAATCACATTCCAATGAATAACATGATTAGCATCGGGTATATATTTCTTAAGTAATGAAACATGAAACACATTATGTACAGTCATGGATGCAGGTAATGTAAGCATATATGCAACTGGTCCAATCCTTTCTAGGATTTCAAATGGCCCACAAAATCTGGCTGCCAACTTCGAACAGTTTCTTAGCCTCAAGGAACTTCTGTTGGCTTTCACTTTCAAGAAAACATGGTCACCCAATTTAAACTCTCTATGGGTTCTGTTCTTATCAGCATAACTTTTCTGCCTCTCTTGGGCAACTTTCAAATTCTGCTTAATCTTCAACATTTGCTCTTCCATTTCCTTGAGCAACTCTGGCCCAACTACTGCTATATCGACTGGATTATCCCAACTTATTGGAGTATTGCACTTTCTGCCATAAAGTGCTTCAAATGGGCTCATCCCCAGCCACTCACAGGCCAGGGATGTTACAGTAGTGGGCTTCCTAGATCAACTTTGCTCGCTCGCTTGATGGAACACAAATATGGCCCAAACAACACAACAACCCATCCTGAAGATGAAAATTAGCGAGAATTGCGTTTCCGCCCAATGATTTGTAACATCCCCAGCCACTCACAGGCTGGGGATGTTATAGTAGTGGGCTTCCCAAATCAACTTTGCTCGCTCGCTTGATGGAACACAAATATGGCCCAGACGACACAACAACCCATCCTGAAGATGGAAATTAGCTACAACTGTGTTTGCACCCAACATTTGGTAGGTGGTGGCGAAGTTCGGGTTTGTCTCATAGAGTTGGGGCCATCCAGAGGTCTCATGGCCACAAGATTCTAGCACTGCAGTGAGTGCCCCAACTGGCGATCTGCTGAGGCAATCAACAACGCGGTTGGTGCTTCCTATTTTATACTTGATGTTGATGTGGAATTGCTGCAAGTATGTGGACCACTTCTGATGGTGGTCATTCTGCAATTTTCCTTGTGTCTGCATGAGCTGCAGTGGCTTATGATCAGTGTGGATGACTGTCTCCTTCCCAAGAATGTAATGTCTCCATTAGCGACATGCTTGCACAATGGAGTACATTTCTTTGTCATAAGTAGGGTACTTACGAAAAACATCTGATAGTGTCTCACTGTGATAGGCCATGGGGTGGCCATGCTGAGTGAGAACGACACCCACAACATAGTCTGAAACATCTGTCTCGATCTGAAAGGGTTGTTGCAGGTCCGGTAGTGAAAGCACTGGGGCTAAGCACAAGCGTTGCTTCAAATCATCGAATGCTTGTTATTGGGATCGACCCCACACAAATTTCACCTTACCACCACCCTTGGTTACTTGGTTGGGGGCCCATGCAATATGGGAGAATCCCAACACGAACCCGCGGTAGAAATTGGTAAGGCGCAAGAAGCTCTGAAGCTCAGTGAGTGTGGTTGGGGCTGGCCAGTCACATATGACTTGGATGTTTGGCTGGATCCACATGTACACCATGCTGATCAACGATGTAGCCCAGGTAATGGATCGTGTCCATGGGAAATGAACATTTTTCCAAGTTGGCGTATAACTTGTGTTGCAGTAGGGTGTGCAGAACTTGCTGAATATACTGCAAGTGTTCTGCCCAAGTCTTGTTGTAAATGAGAATGTCATCCAGATACATCACTACAAAAGTATTGGTGAATGGTCGCAGGATATTGTCCATCATCCTCATGAAAGTGGTTGCAGCATTTGTTAAGCCAAAGGGCATGACCAACCATTCGAAAAGACCTTCCTTTGACTTTAAGGCAGTTTTCCATACATATGTCTATTCTATCGGGCTTGGTGGTAGCCAGACTTCAGATCAATCTTATTAAAGTATTTGGCCCCCGTGAGCTGATCAAGGAGGTTGTCGATTCGGGGAATTGGGTACCGGTTTCTGACTGTGATGTTATTCAAGGCCCGATAATCAATGCAGAGTCGTCAGGTTCCATCTTTATTCTGTACTAGCATGATTGAGCTCCCGCAAGGTGATGAGATGGGACGGATGTACCCCTTGTGGAGCATTTCTTAGATCTGCTGCTTGATCTCCTCATTCTCTAACATAGAGCAACGGTAGACTGGCCCATTAGGCAGCGGTGCACTGGGGGTCATATCAATGGGGTACTTGACCTGACAGTGCAAAGGTACCCCGGTAGATGAGGAGAAGATATCCAATTATGCTTCCACGACCTTATCCACTTGCTTCTGCTGTGTGGAGAGGTCGGTCGTGGAGACCCTAGATGTGGCTGCGATCTTTCGCTCATTCTGAGAGTAATCACAAAAAATACAAACTTCCCCATCTGAGAGATGACCTTCCTGCATTGCTTGGAAGAGATAAAGGAAATAACACTAGGTGGGACTGCCTCCGATATCCTGTACAATTTCTTGTTCAAAGTAATAATAACACTATGAGGCCTAGACTCATATACAACATAGCGTTTTCATAAATATGGTTGGCCCAAAAGAACATTACAAACTTCGAGAGGGGCAACATCACACAATACCTCGTCTTTGAAGGGCTTGATGTCGTATGACAAGCGACATTGTTGGCTGATGCAAATGTCGCTTCCTTGGTGGAGCCATCTGATGGTGTAGGGCTGCAGGTGCGACATTGTCGGCAGGGTGAGTCGCTTGACAACCTATTCTGAGATGAGGTTCTTCTGGCTACCGCTATCAACGATGAAGTGCAATGGGGTACCCTTCACCCACATCTGTGAATGAAAAAGACACTTGCCTTCCTCTGGCTTGTTTGGTTCACCAGGATGGAGGTTGATGGTAGCAACAGTAGCACTGGGTTCTGCATCAATGATTCGTCTCCCCCTTTCTGGTTCTGACTCAAAGTCGAAACTCACATCTAATTTAGAGGCTTTCACCTCAGCCACCAATGACTTCTTTGAGCAACAATCAATAGTGTTATGGCAGGGGCTCTTATGGAAGTCGCACCACTTCTCGATATCTTTCTTTGCCTTTCTGGTGTCCTTCTTTGCTTGCAACCTAGACTGGTTGTCTTGAGGCGATTTGTATTTTCTCTGTCCTTTGTTCTGCGGGTTGGGGCTGCCCTTTCTTGGCTTTTGCTGTGAGGGGTTCCCAAGCCTAAATTGACGCGTCTTTTGTTTGAGCTTCTGCTCAATTTTGACGACATATCTGTAGGCTGCGCCCAAGGATGAGATGTCGAGAAACTCCATTTTGGTCTGGATGTATCTATGCAGACCACCGCGATACTTGAGCACCAGATGTCGCTCAGAATCTTTGATACCCAGCTTGGTGCACAAGGTATGGAAGATATTTGTGAACTCGGGCACTGCTTGGTCTCTTTCTTGCCACAGTGTGGTCCATTTTGTATACAGGACATCATAACTTCCGACATGGTAGTATTGTTCCTTAATAACATCCCTGAAGGACTCCCAGGTGACCATCACTGTAAATAATGAGGGTTGCTCTATTTCCTTTTGCTCATAGAAAGTTTCCCACCAATCTTTGACATGGGGAACGACTTTCAGGAGCGCAAAAGTAATCTTTTCTCTATTCGAGAAGTTATGGATAGAGAAATACCCTTCTAGTAGATTCAACCATTTTTCTACAACATTTGTGTCTATATGACCTTCAAATATATGAATATCGAAGTTGATTTGTACCTTGAAGGGGGCGATGCCTCCGTTTGAGGAAGATGCATCCCCTGTTGGTAGCCACCGAAGGATTTGCACAAAACTATCCATCATCTCGTTCCTCTATTGCGCGAGGAATTTCTCGAGCAACATTTTGAAGGGATCTCCTGTCCCGTCGTCTTTCTCTTCTCCCGCCATGAGAGGTCGCTTGGGCGTGCGAGAGCTTTTGTCCTTAAGAGAAACAAGCTCGAGACCCAATTCTTTGTACCCCGACCTCATTGGGGACATGCATTAAGAACGACAAAGAGCATATTGCTCTGATACCACTGATCCAGATTTTATGAGCAGAATGAAATGAATACAGATTATTATCAAAAGATGTTTAACAAAGAATACCAGATATACAGTAAAACTAGTTTCTATTCAATAAGGAAATAAGCTGAAACTGTAAAATGCAGTGGAAAACAAGCTTGCTAGAATGGTGGGGGCTTATCTATGAGAAGAGATGTTGACTGCTGCACTCATTCACAAGAAGATGATTACAATGAGGCTTTCAAGAACTTTTTACAATAAACATGAGTGTCAAAAAACCTAGACATCCAAAAACCTAACCCTAGGAGATGAAGCGCCATAAGTCACGTGGGCTCTGTTTGGGTAAGTTAGTACATCAACTTCCCGGGGTCATAACTTTTGCATACAATCTCCGTTTTAGGTGCACGATAGCCCGTTGGAAAGGTCTATTCGAGGACTACACTTTTTGGCTGTGGCGAGCCCTAAAAACGCTATTTAGGGCCTAGAAACAGCCCCATAATTCAGGGACCCGAAAACTAGGAAAAAAACTGTCGAACTGA
>JASDQU010030965.1:548-27476 GCA_032191745.1 Picea mariana | reverse complement strand
GAAGAAGTTTAATGCACAAGGTAAAGTGGAGAAATACAAAGCTCGGTTAGTAGAAAAAGGTTATTCCCAGGTAGAGGGAATTGACTTTGGTGAGATTTTTTCTCCTGTTGCTAAGTTAACTCCTATTAGATTTCTTTTATCTATTGCTGCTACTTTTGATCTTGAAGTGGAACAGATGGATGTGAATACAACAATCCTACATGGGGATCTGGAAGAAGAAATCTACATGAAGTAGCCAGAAGGCTTTGTAGTGAAGGGAAAGAAAGAGCTAGTCTGTAAGCTAAAGAAGTCACTATATGGTCTGAAGCAATCAGCTAGGATGTGGTACCAAAAGTTTGACACATACATCCTTGGATTGGAATTTGTAAGAAGTAGGGTTGATCACTGTGTATATTCCAAGAAGGTTGGTAATCACTTCATTTATGTAGTGTTGTATGTTGATGACATGCTGTTGGTAGGAAATAACATGGATGTTATCAAGGAGGTGAAATCGCAGATATCCTCCAAATTTGACATGAAGGATCTCGGTGCTGCTAACTTCATTCTGGGAATGGAGATTAAAAGAGATCGTGCAAACATGAAACTCTGGTTGAATCAGAGAAAATACGTTGAGACGATATTGCAGAGGTTTAATATGCATGGAAGTAAACCGATCAAGGTTCCTATTCCTATAGGTGTAAAGTTATCTGCAGATTAGTGTCCCAAGACACAGGAAGAAAAAGAGGACATGTCCCATGTTCCATATGCCAGTGCAGTTGGCAGTTTGATGTATGCTATGGTATGTACTAGACCAGACATTGCACATGCAGTGGGAGTTTTGAGCAAGTATATGTCAAAACCAGGGAAGGAGCATTGGACAACAGTAAAGAGGGTCTTTAGGTATCTTTGTGGCACTACCAGTTATGGATTGTGCTACCAAGGAAGACCAGTATTGGATAGAGTGCTGGACATACATGGCTTTGTTGATGGAGACTGGGTTGGAGATCTGGATCGTAGAAGATCTACAAGTGGGTATGTGTTTAACCTATTTGGAGGAGCAGTTAGTTGGATGAGCAAAAGACAGGCTGTAGTGGCACTCTCAACTACAGAAGCTAAATACATGGCAGCCACTCATGCAAGCAAGGAAGTAGTATGATTACAAAGATTGTGTTCAGGTATTGGGTTGGTACAATGAGCAATGAGATTAGATTGTGACAGTCAAAGTGCAAGCTTCCTAGCAAAGAACCCAACTTACCATTCGAAGACAAAGCATATTGATGTACAATATCACTTTGTGAGAGACATGGTTGAGGAAAAGAAGGGGTTGCTGGAAAAGGTTGACACTTTGAAGAATGTTGCAGATTCATTGACAAAGTCTGTGAGCATAGAAAAGTTCTCTTGGTGTAGAGTAACAATGGGCATTGCTGCCCTGAATTGTTGACTATATAATCCCCTAGATCCCTGGATGCAAAGAAAACAACAAGTGGGAGAATGTTGGGTATGTGTTATATTCTTTGCATGTGTGTGTGTGGGCGCATCAGATATGACAACTGCGTCTAACGATCCCTCATAGTAGTGCCCTGTTTGTGCCGTGTGCGCCGGGCGCTTTCCTAAGGGGGTCCCAGGTATGCCCCCCCTGGTTACGCGCAGCGTTCGGCACCGGGCGTAGCGCCCCGAAATTTTTTTTTGGGCGGTTTTTTCTATTTTTAGCGGATTTTGCTATTTTTAGCGGTTTACTAAAAATAATCCTGGTTTTAGGGATTAGGGTTTTGGTATCTACGAAATACCTAAAAACATTGTATATATTGTATAGTGAATGGTGAAATTCGATATAATGAATATAAGAAAGGTTTTCCCGGTTGAGGGTTTCCGGTATAAAATCTTTGTGTACTCTGTGTATGAGTCATTGATTAAATTATGTTTTGCTTAAGAATCTATATGCATTGCTTTACTTCACAGGTTTAAAACTTACATACATACCCTACCCCCCTCTCGATTTGAACTTGTGAACTCTTAGGAGGAAACAAATGTTCTTAACCATTAAGCCCACTCAAGGTATATTTTAGGTAATTAAATTTATTAATTTAATTTTAATTAAATACAATTTATTATGGTTGTGGTGTTTTTTTTTTCATTTTATATATTTTGTAGTTAAAAAAAACAAAAAACAAATACATTTATTTWAATTTTTTTTTTATAAAAAAGTTAAATTGTGGTAAGTAGTGATGATAATGATGGTGATTAACGTCGATTCAAACTGAATTGATCCATCTAACCTTAAAAAGGTAAGGAATTACTTGGAATCTTTAGATTTTTATTGGTAAGGAATTACTTGGAATCTTTAGAATTTTATTTCTGTGTTCGAAAAGTATTAAGAGAAGAGTTCCAAGATCATCATAGTTTTGTTGATTTAAAAGGTCATGAAGGTTGGTAGTCTGACACATCTTTTGAAATTGAGATCTAATTTGGGTATATGCGAGACATTCTAAGAGAAAGTGCTTTTCATCTTCAACCCTCTTAGTATCACAAAGGTGATAGACTCTTTCATCCCACAGTGTTTTGAGAATTCTCCAACACCTAGTTTCGATATGGAGCTCAAGAGAATTAGTTCTTATTTTAACAATGTTTATTTTCATCTTTACACTTCTCAAAACAAAGATACAACTTTGATCTTCTAGATTATGGTTCATTACTTCTTTATAATGTTTTAATTTTCTTTTTCCCTCTAACTCTTTATGGCACCACATTTTCTCCTTAAATTTTGAGGTAATGATATTTTTAATATCATCCTTATTTTGTAATATGATCTCTTCCTTTATTCCCCAATGGTTTAACCAAGACTGAGGATCTTTGTGCCATCCCCACTTGAGTTGAAGGTGGTTTTGGTTGGAGTTTGAAGCAATTTTAGAAAGCCTCTTGTCTTCCATGTTGTTTAACTTGTTCTTATACATTAAATATCTAGTCATAACAGTGCTCTCAATGGGGAAAAGACTTGCTCTGCGAGGAGGATATGATAGAGTGTATTTCCTTTAATTTGAGATTATAGGTTATATAATTCTTTTGGATCTACTCTATCTTTCTCCATGGTTCTCTAGAGATACTGCATCCCCAAACTTCGCATCCATATAAAATAACAGGATCAAGGTCAAATGCTACAAGATTAAGATCAATTGCTACTTAAAAGCACGACTCAATTACTCTAACTTTAATGGTGATAGCACATGATATTGGTGTTCTTGTAAATATTTACGCTAAAACTATCTTTTGGTTTTAGAGTAAGATCTAAAATTGCTTTTGATTGGTTAAGACCTCATTTTCCTTAGATGTAATGTAACGAGTTGACAACCCAAGATTCATACATATTTGTTAGAAGTGAAAGTTTACCCCCTTATGGACCACTAAAAAATAATTTTAGAGGGTGCAATTTTCCTTGAATAATGATGATGAGTTAGCATGCATTTGCACACAGTAACTAGTGATGGCTATCCTCACTGCCACTTGACAACCGAGTTGTAATAGGTTTTGCCACCTTTAAAAAAAGTTATTTACCACTAAAATGTTAAATTACAATATGAGGGTAGTATTTGATTTCATATATAAATTTAAGGCTACATGCCATTTAAAGCATATGACCCCACAATTGTAACCTTGGAGACAATATGGAAGATTGACCTTCTTGTCGATATTATCTAGATTGAATAGTCTTTTGGTCCTAAAGTATAACCCAAATGCTTTTGAATGGTCGGGAGTTCATTTTTCTAGAAGTTAACAATCCAATATTCAAAAATCGTTCGAAATAAGTAGAAATCTACCTCTTTTTTTCACACAGAAAAAACATATACACTGTTATTCTATATTAGAATCAAGTGTTCTTTCAAAATTACAAAAAAGATTTGTATGATCTGTATGACTAAGATTTCTTCAAAATCTTAATATACTGTACTAGTCATGGACTTTTCTTATACTGTTTTAGACTTGGATTCTTCTATGTAATTGCTATTGACAGATGTCAATTGTTGTGCAAAAACTTTACATAATCTGTCTTTTACATAAACTGTTCATCTTGCATTGAAAAGGTATATTTTTTCACTGTATTGTCTTCTTAGAAAATCTTAAAACTTCCTGTGCTTGAAGAAATTCCTTGTATAATCTCTTCATAATAAAAGGTATCGAGAGGGCTGTCCAGTGCTAGTTTGGATAATTGATCTGCCATAGAGTTGAATTCTCTATGGATGTGTATAAACTGTATATCTTCGAAATCATCCTTTAAGCTTTTTATTCGATCTTTCTAGTTGTTTAGATACATCAGATTCATATTAGAACAATCATTAATCCAGTCTATAGTGACTTTGGAATCTCCATCTACCATCAAGTTTTTTATTGAGAGTCTCCGTGCCAAGTGAAGAAGACCCCAAAGTCCCATAACCTTTGCCTTCATGTTGTTACGTTTTCCTCCTGCAAAACAGGCTTTATAGACATGTTGTGCACAAAGTTTTAAGTAAATTCCAATTCCACATTTGTCATTCACTGCTGCGCCATCAAAGAAACCTATAGGTTTCTCATCAAAATAGATTGGGTCTAGAATAGTATCCCCTTTGTCATCTTCTCCTAAATCTTTGAATTCTTTAATATCCATTAGAATTCTCGAGATATAATTGGATTCTTCTCTTTGCCCATTTTCAAACATAATTTTATTCCTGTATTTCCATATATTCCAGCTGATCAGTAAGGGAATACATCTCAAACTTGGATATTTTATAAACCAYTGAAATAAGTTCCTTTCAAGTGTAGCCAACATCCATGTATGTGAGATATTAAGTGCTTTTAATGTATCTTTCCAAATTARAAATCTACCTYTTACAAACTACCAACAAGTTATTTTAAATTATTTACACACATAAAAGTTTTGAAAATACATCAATAAAATTAAACCAATAATCTTAAATATTATAAACTTTTTATATCTCCAAAARAATATATTTTTTTACTATTATAATAATAATAATAATCTATTTTTAARGTCACAGGGAGGTATACATACCCTAASTCCYTYTGRATTTGAACTTRTGACYTYTTAGGARGAGGAAACACATRTTTTWAACCATTAAACTCAATCAAACTGTATAACCAAACCAACTTACTTTAACATTACGCTAAGAGTAACATTACAMTAAGAGTGGGATGCGTTTAACATTAAAATCACTTTGATAAAACTTTCCATTTCTATTCTCCCCGTTCCGACACTATAAAGTAAAAAGCATTCTAAAAGCATTCCTTTTTAATTTTCAGTTGAACACTCCTCTAAACCCCATAACGACTGCCGAATGTAATGCCAATTTGTCCTCTGACTGCGGCTTCATTGCAGGTTGAACGCGAAATCTCTGTAGCTATTCGACCGATCCATCACCTGCCTCGGCGATCCCTCTGATTCGGCGACCCGCGACCTCACCATCGATTTCTGGTACGTACACAACCACATTTTCAAGATCTCCAATTTTTAAGCACAGTAGGTCTGCAATGTGGTTTTATGATGCTCCATGGAGAATTAGCAGGCCCGCTATTGAGGACCACTGTGAAACATTTGACCTAAAACATGAGTTACAGTCCAAAGACTGGCTCTTTTTTGAATTCAAATGAATGTTCAGTTTGTTAAATTGGGTTTCAGCTTAAAACCCTGTAAACCCTAGAAAGCTTGTTCAGTAAGTGTAGAAATCCTAGAAATATATGAAAAGAAACAGCGCCAAAAGTCATAAAATTAATTTAGTTCTTGGTTTAGTAATCAGGGATCCAAATTGTACTTGACCAGAAGTCCCAATTCCGAATAAATTAATGAATGAACAGGGACACTCCTTCGGTTTGGCAATTTGCATGTTTGGATGCTCGATCTTTATTCCTGAATGGTAATTATCGATCATCTCGATAGGTTCATCTGCATGCTTTATGACAACATTAGAAGTGCTTCTATTGTAGTGTGCTGTGCTATTTGAGGAAACTCCTAATCTAGATTTGTTTGAAGTGGTAGTAGAGTATATTACGCGTTGGTAGTCAAAGACTTCTTTCTGAATTTGAGAATTTATTGTGCAAAAGTTGGTCCACTTCATTGTAGTTTTGAACTTTTGGAGAAGAATCAAGATAAAGAGGAAATTCTTAGTTTCTCAAGTCTTGTTTGGAATATTACGGACATCTAGCTGGTTTCTTGAATCGGTAAATCTTGATTTTGGTTTCTCTGCATTTTGCGGTCTCGTTTTCTTTTTTCTTCAATCCTCAAGAAATCCGTTATGATAGCAATTTCGCAAGGAGCCGGGGGAGTTCAAAGATCCTTCCAGAAACAGAAGAGGTCAAGAGGATGTGAAGAGGGAAGTAAGAAAGTGCGAAAGCAAGATAAGGAAAAAGAGAAATGGGACGCTTAATTGCAGGAGAAACTTTGTTGATCAAGGAGGCATAATAATAATTTTTGCGCTATACAGAAGAGGATGGTCAAGAATTACAATAACTAAACCCTTTCGAAATTATGTTGTTGACGTGGTCAAGAATTTGATTCGCAATAAGAAAGTGCAAAAACAGCAAGATAACGAGCAAAGCAAACGGTAAGCTCATTTGTAGGAGAAGTTTGGTTGATCGAGCAAGAATGAGAATAGTTCCCACAGTTCCCATACACCTAACATTCTAACATCATCTCCCTGTTACAGATTTGCGTATTCTTGCTCAATAAATGCCTTAAAATTGATAAATTGTTATTGACCTTTTCTCCTGATCAGTGTAGTCAAAATCTGTTTCGTATGTTTGACAATTAGATGATTGGACCAACGTGGATCATCTAAACTGATGCCATTGCTCTAAAATTTTTGTCCAAGGTGCTTTTTATGGCGATCTCACTGCTGTTCAGTTGTTGGTCAAATATTGACCACTATAGCCTCTGGTTAATTCAAATCTGTTCTTCCATCTGTTGCACAAATTAATCCATTGCCAATTTTGTATTGCTATCCATCTAATTATTTATGGCTGAACAATATCTTTTAACGGAATTTTAATTTGAACTCTCCCTCTTGATCAGTTGATAACAGTTCAACAAAAAAATATTTCCCATTTGTCTGTTTCCATTCCATTAGGACAATAGGAGTAAAGATGCAATATTATGAAAATGATATTCATGTGGCTATATGTATTATGACTATCCTAAAATGGCTGTTTCAAAACTGAACCTTAAGAGATTTTTAATTCGAACTCTCCCTCTTGATCAGTTGATAACAATTCAACAAAAGAATATTTCCCATTTGTCTGTTTCCATCCCATTAGGACAATAAGAGTAAAGATGTAATATTATAAAAATGATATTCATGTTGCTATAGGACAATCCTAAAAGGCCTGTTTCAAAACTGAACCTTAGAAATATAAACTTGTCAGCACAGTTACCAGAATTGCCAAGGGTGCCGAACCTGTACCCTGGGTGGATTGGAGCTTTCAAAGTGCTGATCTGCAATCAAACCGCCAGGAATCACCATTTGTTTCAGAACTTCTGGGTGTGGTTCAGAATGGTATCTGTTTCCTATTGCTGGAAATGGTTCTGAATGTCTGGAACTGTTTCCGGCTACAGGAAATGGCCCCTGTAAAAAACAAAAAAAGAGAAATCAGACATCCGTGTGAGAGAATTCTGACAAAAATCTCTCATCACAAAGGCAGAATAGGCAGATAGATGCTATAATTTACAAATTCAGAGGAAGAATTACAACTGATGGGTTCTCTGTGCAGTGTAATACATCTGAGCGAATTCTACTCATACTAACCTCTCTGAGGAAGATGTTTAGAGTCTAGACAAATAGACCAGAGAAAAATTACATGATCCCAAAATAGATCCAATTGCAGGCTTCTATTCACTATGCAGACCACACAGATGCCTTACGCTTCTCAAATTCTCCTGGAAATTACTCACCATTACCCACTGCAAGCCATCATTCCTTCAGTTGAAACATGAGTTGACAGGAAATGATGAGAAGTCACGTGGCTTATATTTACAAAATATTAAAAATACGTCAAGATCTTTCATGCAAAGCAGTGTTATATTCTTATAGTAGTCTGCTTGTTCACGGTATCACAATCTCTTCCAAGATGTTGCTGTATTTTGATGCTATGATTTTTATGTAGATTTTTGCTGTCTTCAATCTGCAAAAGTATTCTAGGTGTTATGATTCCTATTCAAATTAGTGCCATGGTCTTACGTATAACACGAAGATAATATGTCTTCATGCAAAATGCCTTGGGACAGGCCACGACCTCCATGCTGTACAACATTGCTATATCTTCATACAGCAGAATACTTAGGGTAGGCCTTCCTAGAATGCACAAAATAATAGTTTGGCCTACAAGCTCATATGGTCCTATGAACTGATATCAAGCCTTTGACCCTGGGAGATGTCTTATAACAACTTGGATCATCCCTCAAACCTAGGTAAATGGACTGCAGTGGCCGAGAACAAGTGCTCACTGCTAACAACCCAGAACAAGATGCTGCAGTAGAGATTAGCCATAAAACTGTTGGGGACAAGTTGAAAACCACCTGGCAAATTTGAAAATTGCCCAACTCAGAAACTGGCCAACAAAAGTATAATACCAACTTGAAAAAAATGATATTTACTATCTGAAATCCCCTGTAAAATAGAACCTGCCTGCAGAGAAGGAACATTGACCTTCAAATACTTCTTGTCTGTGATCTTGAAGTCAGTTTTCAAATTAACTCCATACTGTGCAAAATAGTGGTTGACCATATCAATCTTTGCATAAAATCATGTTAGCCTACACCCAAGACCTCCCAAAAATCAAGTTGGCCTCAGTGAAATCGACTCCTGTCTTGCAAGCCTGCCTGAAATCTGAACTTGGCCCTCAAGTCAGCCCTCAAATTTAAATTGAGTCTGCAGAAATTGGGACTTTAACCTGAACATCTTGGCTTCTGAAAGTTTGAATCTGCCTGTACAACTTATCTTGCAACAACATCATTAATTCATGTGCAACTCAGCCTGCAACAATATCATTGTATCGTGCACAACTCAGCCTGCAACAATATCATTATGTCATGCGCAACTCAGCCTCTAAAATAGGATGTTGACCTACAATAAGTGGAACCACAGCCTTTAACTTTTTGAAATTGCCTGATCTATACAAGTGCAACTTGCATTCAGTGCTCCCATGCATGTTCTCCTTCTTAGGCTAATTGCTGTCATACCATGTATTAATTCATTTGTCAACTTGTGGTCATCCAATATTCCACTAATGACCCCTTGATTCACTATAGCTTCTTTTTATCAAGGTCCTGTGTTTAATTTTAGGTCACCTGCTTCTGCATTTTCTCTTTACTATTATTAATTTCCCCTCCATAATTGTCTTCATGTCCTTCTAAAATTATACATATCTTCCATAACTCTCTAAGGATAGCCTATGAACTAGTAAGGTATTGAACCTTTTTCTTTGTGCCTATTCCCCTTAGCTTCTACTACCCTTGGGTTCAAGCAATTGAACATATTATAGACTGCAATAGAATGGTCTTTGACAATAGAATGCATTATTATTGCTGGGCTTTTTCTTGGGATTGCATTTGTATGGCTACATGATTTGTGCAAGTTTGGGCTTCAAATTCATAGAGGTGTGCTGCGAGAGTGAATTTTGTTCCTCTTCACTCATCGATGTTCTCATGTTCTTGAGCACTTATGAAGGCAATGAAGGCCTGAAATTGCCTCAAAGAGGATTGTTTGATACACTATCTCCTCATGTAGTCCTAGATCCCCAAGCAAGGTATCGAATTTTTATTTTCTTCATGCCTATTCCCCTCAGCTTCTACTACCCTTTAGCACTTGATAACCTTGTAAAGACACTCACAAATTTCAAGTAAGGCCAATGGCATTTGATGAGCAAAACTACATCTTCAAGTATGTTCTTTGTCTATGTTGTCGAGAGGGTGGATTTTGGATTCCCCATCTTCCACTTCTATAGACATGTCTTCTTGAGCCTCCTAGAAGAGTGGAGAACGCAACTGAACGGTGGTGTTGGCAGGGGCCAGGGTGTGGGTCCCTAAAAGATATGCATCTTTGTCATTCTTTAATGGGGACTTTTAGCATCAAAACTTTGAGAGGTTTAGGGCTAATTGTGAATGCCCTATACTTTGTTAATAGCATTAAGCCTTTTGCATTGACGATCCTCCCTTTAATCTTTGTTGAGATTGTCTATGATGTACTCACTACTCCACTTCAATATCATTCCAAGTTGCTTGGAAATTATGTTCAGCTATGAGTCCATAACAAACTCTTAGTTAAACCTTCAAGGAATGTTGCACAAATTATAAAAGCTCAAAGTTGACTATGCTAAGGTTTGGTATGAAGAATTAACTTTTGCATGTTAGCTTTTGGGGTAGCTCTAACAGGTACTTCCGCATTGGCAGTGCCTGGCATGTGGAGGTGTCCGAGTGACACTTTTTAAAGTGGCTTTTATGTAATGACTAAAGTGACTTTTGTAAGGTTGAGTGACTTAAGTGATCCAAGATCTAATCTTGACCATTGAGATCTAGGGTTAGGGTTTTAGTCATTAGGGGATTATAAAAGCAGATCTAAGGAGAGTGAGAGAGAGTGAGAGGCACACAATGGGTGCATAGGAGCAAGAGGGAGTCTTGCTTATGTACTTGTGTCTGAGTGGGCAGGGTTGAAGAAAGGGTGCAGGGGGCAGCGAGGGATATAGCAGCTAGGTGGGCTAGGCTATCAGCTGCAACATTGTAATCCTCTGATGGGCCAATAACCCAGGATGGGAGCCCAAGATTTTATCTAATAAAATCAAACTTAGAACTGGTTTTCTCGCAAGGGTTTTTCCAGGGGTGTTTACCTGAATATCTTTGTGCAATGTGTGATTGGTTTCTGTTTTTAATGTTTCAGCTGGTTATCGTTGAGTAACCTAGCTGTGCCTTAATTCAGTGAATGTGTTTTGCTCGGAATTAACAGCGGTGTGCTAGGTTCAGGAAATTCATCACTGCATAGCTCAAAATATAAGGCTTTTTGTAGATTCTTTGGTCATCAATTAGCCACATATAATGCTCCCATGAACTGATCAACAATTTACATTGATTGGACCCGAGCAAAGAGAGTTGTCAATCCAAGTGCTGACTAGACCAAACTGCAAGCACAAGGTTGAGTCACCAAGAAGGGCTACCCTCCGGTGGAGAGGACAGATAAACAAGGAGGAGAAATGCAAAAAATAGGCTCAAAAGTGAGTGAAAGGGGCACAAGCTAAAGCCAAATAGTCTTGTTTATTCAGTTGATTTTAGAAGTGATCGAAAACAACAACTGTAACGAAAAAATTATGAGATTAATTTTGGGAACTGAGTGTTGAAGTTATTCCAAGAGACTAAGCAAAGTATTAGATAAGAATTTCTCCCAAAATGCATTCACCAATCGTTGAAATCACTGTTACAAGAACCGAACCGGAACCGGTAAAACCGGTCGGTCCAACCGGTTTTGAGCCTCCACTGGTCTGAACCGCCCTTGACTGGTTCCGTACAGAACCGGTTTTTTTGCCTGAACCGGCCGGTTCCGTGAAGATGACCCGTGGGTGGAAAAGTTAGGGGGAATTTAGATTTTTTTTAAATTTAGGGTTGGGATTCACATTTTTTTTAAAATTTAGGGTTTTTTTTTAAAACTTTGAAAATTTGTGTATAATGGTTTGGATTCACATGAATATGTATTTGTTTTTCAAAATTTGAATATTTTATGTATTTTTAGTGACCGGTTTTTTGATCCGGTTTTTTTCTGGTTTTTCCCCGGTTCCGGTTCGGTTATGGTTTTTTGGGTCGACCGGTTCAATGACCGGTTCGGTTCTGGTAACTTTGGTTGAAATGCACTAGGAGTAATAGACAGGTGAACTGGTGCCCCCTTGAACTCATTTTGTCCAGAGGTGCTCTAAAAGCTGTTTTGGATGCATCTTTCTTCGTTGAAGATTGTTACCAATGCCTTCAGGCCAGGTCTGTTGATGTGGAAAATGAGTATATCTATAAAAATCTATGCTTGTATTTACGAATGATAGGTTGGCTAATATTAAAAATGAATCCAATTGAATGATAAAGCCACATTTCTGTTATGACATTTGACCATGTTGACTAGTGAAAATCATGAGATCTTTGCATTTGCATTAGTTTTTGTGGTATAATGGAATTTGCCCCTATTGTATACAAAGCCAATCATGGACTTTTCTGATAACTGTTGCTTGATTATCTTGAATAAAATCCTGTTTGTAGAAATTATACCTTTTTATTACTAGTCTTAGCTTTTGTGCTTATTATTTTATCCTGTGAATCCAGGGAAAGACAATGGCCATGCTTGATGAACCACTATATCCAATTGCCATTCTGATTGATGAATTGAAGAATGAGGACATTCAGCTACGACTTAACTCTATTCGAAGGCTGTCAACAATTGCTCGTGCTCTGGGTGAAGAGAGAACCAGAAAGGAATTAATTCCCTTTCTGAGTGAAAACAATGATGATGATGACGAGGTTTTGCTTGCCATGGCAGAAGAATTGGGGGTTTTCATTCCGTATGTTGGTGGGGTGGATTATGCACATGTTTTGCTGCCTCCTCTGGAAACTCTTTGTACTGTTGAGGAAACTTGTGTGAGGGATAAGGCCGTGGAATCATTATGTCGGATTGGATCACAAATGAAGGAAAATGATCTTGTGGATTGGTTCATTCCACTCGTGAAGGTAGATATTTTCTTTGCAGATTTACAGTTGCTATATCATATTTCTGGTTCAACATCATATCTGGACTCTTTTGCTTCTTTATGCTAAGCGTGCTTATGGTGGCTTTGTACAGTGGCTATATATGTGTATTGTAGGTTTGCTTGTTCTGAACTTAAAGGAGGAGTATCATAGGTTTATTGCACTATCATCTCTCTCTCTCTTTCTCTCTCTCTTTTGGAGATTTCTCTCTTTTATTTTATGGCAGTTTGTGGTGGACTTGCTTTGTAGCTTATTGTCATGCTATGTAATGGAGTTTGTTAGCTTCTTTTATACACCATGCTGATCTCTGTATCTTGCATATATTTCTCTTAACCTCAATCTCTTCAGAAACAAGACAGATCTGCTGGATGTATTGTCAACTGATAATGGAAATTCAAAAAGAGATTTTTCTGCCATGGATCAGGGTTATTCAGAGGGAGTTGGATCTCTTGGATTCATTCACTGTCGCTGCTGGGGTCACCATGTGCTTGCTATCACCAGTCAATATGTTTACATTAACTTTCCCTAGCATGTATTGTGTTATGATCCTTGAATCTGTGGATATTGACTCAATCGAATGAAGAGTGGAAAGAATCTCAGTCTGCACTCCTTGCTAGTGTCACCCTCTTTCCAGATGTTCTGGGCCATTATTCTGTTGCTTGAAGATTTCACCATGCCTGCTATCATGCCGTCAAGTGCCGATTTCAAATCCACCGCTGCTTTGAAAATTGATGTCCGGTTCTTGCTATTCTGCAGATTGGCAGTGAGAAAATAGAGGAGCTTCTGTGTCTTCTTCCCCAACCATTTCCCTTTGCTTGGCTCCTCTCCTTCTATACTCTTCAAATTTTGCTCTTATTGAGGAGGGGAGACATGTGCAGCCCTGTTCTGAGTATCTGAAGTTGGTATTTTTCCTTTTCCCCCTTAGATACAGGATTTTTCTTTTCCAAGACAACAAACTTTTTTCCCTTGGTAGAGCCAGTCAATCTCCTCTTCCTTGCCCAGACCTGCTTGACATGTTTTCCAGCTTGTTTCCTAGGCTGGCCCCAACCTCTGCTTACAAGTTTGGCCATCAAGACTTTACGGGTGAACTGGTGGCTCTCCTCACCTAGATCACTGCTTAAATCCCAAACCACCTGTTGCCCCCATGCCTCATCTCCCCGGTTGCTCTTCCACTTTATTCTTACATTGTTCCCTTGCTCCTTGTTCAACTGGCAGGACTCAGGAGCAACACTTCTCTCCTCCTCTTATTTGTCTACTGGGGTTCCTCTCTCCAATTGGCTTCAGCGCCGAAAAATGTTTCCTTTTGTATTTCAAAGTATTTGAACATTTCTATTTGGAGGTTTTCAGTGAATTTGTACAACATGCTTCACCTTTGGCTCTAAGTTTATTTCTTTCTAACTCTCTAGAAAGCCAATGTCCAGAACCATAGCAGAAGGCTTGGTATTAGTGTGTCCAGTTACAATTAGGAACTGAGCTCAGCTCTGTTGCTTCCTTACTATGCTTTTCTAACAATGTGCACTAGGAAGAAAGATGATTGCAACTCTCCTCATTCTGCATGTGCAAGGACATGAAGGACAAACCGAGATAGACCAGTGTTGCCAACATCGCGATGTTATCGTGATTTGGAGTGCAGGCGATATTATTGCGTGGTAATATTGTGAAAATATCGCTGAACGATATTATCGTAAATATCGCGATAATATCGTGAGATGACCCAAAATCGCCAAGACGTGGACAGGCCTGCAAATAAAGCTGAAAACTTATTTTTTTTTGTCATTTTGCAAACAGAAAGAGGGGTTTGGAGAGAAGGAGAAAGAGAGCATTTTTTCTTCAGCTAAGGACGTGGAGGAGAGGGTTTGGAGAGCAAAGGAGGTCCTCCCCCCCTCCATTTCACCCACCTTAGTAATTAATGGTAATATTAAATTCTTAAAGTAAAAGTGACATTCTTAAACTAAAAGTGACATTCTCATTTATCTTTTTAGTGACGTTCTCCTTTATCTTTGATTTTCATAAGTGACATTCTCCTTCATCTTTCACAGTGACATTCTCCTTTATCTTTCATTTTCATCCTTCTACTTAAATTTTTAACATTACCATTAATTGTTTCAGGATGTTTGAGAGTGGTTCCAACCTCATTGTATTTCATATGGAGAAAGTAGAATTTTAGGTCCCATTCAAAATTCAGCAGACTTAACGATTTTCAGGATTTCAAGATTGGTAGTATTGCAACGTTTCCACTAGATTCTATCATGGATTAGGGTATGGAACTGGCATTTAATCAAGAGCACCAAGCCCTCTATGTACCTCGATGTTGGTGGCATTGATTGTTGAACTCTTCTGTCATGACCCTAGTAAAAATGTACCCTTCACTCAAGTAATATCACTTATTAGGCAAGTTAAGCTTTTTGTATCTTATTTTAATGCTTAGAGGGTGACATTGATGATGAGGATCCTAATATAGGCAATGCTTTTGTTGATATGTAGTTATTTGTTGTAGCATGATTTTTTTGGACTCTAGAGGCCATATAGAGACTCGGTGCTATTTTGGTTATATGCACCTTTACTTGCTATATACATGAGAAACTTTGCATATTTGTGTATAATGGTTTGGATTCATATGGATGCACATGAATATATATGTTTTTTTTCAAAATTTGAATATATAATGTATTTTTTGGTCCAGTTTTTTCCAGTTCCTGTCCGGTTCACATTTTTGGGGTCGACCGGTTTGAAGACCGGTCCGGTTATGATAACACTGGTCAGGACATGATTTGGTGTTGATGTGTGATGTATTACAATTTACTAGACATCTTATACATCTTATATATCAGTTCTCTTTTCTTATTTATGTGGCAATGCATTTATTTGATGTTGTTGTTTTAGATGTTTAAAAAATTGAAAAAAATGAATGTTTTTGTAATTTTTCCGACATTTTCAAATTATCAAATTATCATATGCTTGAAGCTTGTTTTGAAGCAGGCAGTCACACGAAGCAACCTGTGAGCATGGTGATCACATTTGAGCAGCCATAATAAATTCCAAATCTCACTGTCACTGTTGGTATCCACATGTTACACCTGAAGCAATTTTGCATCACCCCAAGCAACTTGATACTCCCATGACAAAGCCCATTTTCAAGGCTAATGTTTTAGGATATGTAGTGATAGGAATGAACACAGCTCAAAGTGTCTAGCAGGCTTTGATATGCAGGTTGCAAGTGGTTCTCTAAATATTCCAATCCTCAAAGCTTTCTAATGCCATTTTGATCCTATTCTAGGAATGCGAGAAATTAGAATAGTGGGTGAGTAAAGTCTGCCAGTATTTCCTCTTCAATAAGGATCTCCGAACAAAATCTGGTGGTGCAGGTTTCAGCCAGAATTGGATTTTTGGTAAGGGTGTTGGCTTTCTTGAAATAGGAGCTAAGGTCGATTTGCTGGCACACCTTGCCTATGTGAGGAGGGTTAGTCTGTGTAATTCCAGCCTGGCTCATTGATATGTACACTTTGATATCTTGTATTTTTGTGCAGAAATGAAATATAAGATACATTTCTGGAAAGAGAAAACGTCTACTATTTTGCAATAAATGCTTGTTATAGATCCATCAAAGTTCATATATGTGAGTATTTTTTAAATATCCACTTCATGCCTATATCTGCCACTCATACTCGTGTTTATCATGTTTATGCAGTATTGGTTGGGTAGAATAACAGTTGAGTTTGGTAATATCTATTCGAGTCTTTTATTTCTTCAATGATATTTTTGTTTGCCACATGGTTATCCTCCCTGACATGATGATTGTTTTGAGTGTTACTGTTGCATGTTCAGTTTGATAAAATTGTTGCTATGCAATGTTTTGGGTTGTAAATCTTGTAGATTTCTTCTGATCAACTTTGTTCATGTTTAGTTGGAATCGAAGTTAGAACTATGTGCCTTTTTTTGTTTACTTACAGGACCTCGTTCTAATTTTAGGTTTCTTTGTATCCAGAGGCTTGCTGCAGGTGAGTGGTTTACAGCAAGGGTTTCAGCGTGTGGGCTCTTTCACATTGCATATCCAAGTGCACCTGAACTTCTAAAAGCTGAATTACGATCTATATATGGTCAACTCTGCCAGGATGATATGCCGATGGTTAGACGATCTGCTGCAACAAATCTGGGAAAATATGCTGCAACAGTTGAATCACCACATCTGAAGACAGACATCATGTCATTTTTTGAGGATCTCACACATGATGGTATTATATTCTCGTACAACACTCCTAGGCAGTAATTTACTTTTTCTTGGTATCTTTTTTCGGCCCTGCATAATATATGCTTTTTTGGGGACAAATCTCCTTATATTAATAATAATAATAATCTATTTTTAAGGTCATGGCCAAGCCAACACACCAAATTGGTGTATGAGACCCCCTTGTTTGTGGGACAAGGGACCCCCCTCCGTCCAGCGATTTGACTGGTAAAGTCTACGAAGGTATACATACCCTACCCCCCTCTGGATTTGAACGTGTGACCTCTTAAGAGGAAACACATGTTCTTAACCATGTTCTTAAGAGGAAAAACATTTGTATTGAATCAGGTACTACATTTAATAGCTGAGAGCTGATTACAATGGTGCATAATATACATTTAGGTTTTCCATAACGATATAATGGGTTCCATTTTTTAGTTTTGCTTCTAGGGATACTTCTGTTTCTCTACATTTCCTTTAACTAAGTTCCTCCCCAAGAATAGACAGAAAAAGGTCTCCAAGGCAAACAGAGGAAACCTAATGTTGCAATTTCATAGCACAAATATCAGATTTAAAAAAAAATGAGAAATGCATCATATATTACTTCATCATGGAACAGAGAGAACGATGGAATTTTCTTGTTTCAGAAATATAATAGTAAAGGGTAGTTTTTTAATAGGAATATAAATTTCCATTTAAGCTATCAATATCTTGGTCGTTTCCCCTTTAAAGCTATAATATTTGTCAGATGCAATATTCCAATTGTTAGATTTTGATTTACTGATCTGAAAGTTAAACTGAGGCTACCTATTAAATGATAAAATTTGCAACTTCTTGTTTAGTGCCCATTACTTGAAGCTTTAAGGTGTAGGGTAAGATCTCTTTTATTCCATTGGCTACTGATTCAAATTTCAAACATGACACGGATTCCAAAACATGACTTTTATTTGCTACTATCAGTCTTTTAGTTTGGAATTGGCAACTTTTATTTTGGCACGTGCCAAGTCAAATTGCAAGAGCATACAATGTAGTAGTACTTTTCCCACTTAAATACTGTGTAATGGGTACTATATGCGGGCATGCCAAATTTAGTTTGTTGAATGATCTACACAACTTAGTAAGGCGCTTGTAGCAGTCAAATGCCTCTCAATAAATTATCCAAATGGTTCAAATATGTGTCCAAAGTTCAACACTGCTCCAAAACATGTGTGCTGAAATGTTCATTAAGCTTCTTTGGAAAAGCTATAGGACAGCAAATTGTTGAAGCCAGTGTAAGAGGGCTTGCCCTTTTTTATGCTTGATCTGCCTGGTAATGGCACCTGTGCATGCCTTTCCCTCCTGACATACGATGTCTACCTGGTAATGACACTCGTGTAAAAATGATATTTAATATATAAAATCATACACATATCTCTGCCTGCTAATGACAGTCTATCCATTCCTTTCCGTCCCGATGCATGATTTTCTTCCTGCTAACTACAGTCTGGGCATTTCTTTCCCACCTGTGCACAATGATATCCCTGTTTATAGCACCTATGCATACCTTTCCCTCCTGAGTCCTGATGTATGATTGTCTACCTGGTAATGGCACTTGTGCATGCGTTAAAAGCCTTCCTAAATGATGCACTATGGTGGTCTATGGTCTGAATATGGAATTATTTAGTCACTTTTAGGTTAGGTTATTATTATTTAGGATATTTATGTCAGTAATAATGATATTTAATAAATTATATATATATTTTCTTTCCTAAAAAAGCGTAACTTCATTTCCAGAGAAAACGAAGGTACAATCCTTAGGCGCTAGAGTGCTTCCCAAAGAGAAGCAATAATGCATGCTTGAGACTAAACAAAAAAACCAGCCATAGAGGCTTCCTGTCTGCTTTTCAAAATGAAAACAAAAATAGATCTACATAGTGAAAATACTGCCTAGAGAATGAGCCAGCAAAAGGTCTGTGTACAGAACACCAGAGATTTACGTTTCAGAATAATCACCTTCTCTTTTGGAGACCATCTCTCCATCAGTGAACTCTTCCAGACCCATATGATTTTCAACCAGGCAAAGGGCATCCTTAGACAGAGAATCAGCAATAGTTTTGTGTTCCCTACAAACATGCTTGAAGCTCAGCTGACTAAAGAGAGCAGAAATGAAATGTTACGGATTCCAATGTAGATACATGTGACTGTATACAGGTACATGGATCTCAAGGCAGCAACATGGATTCCAATGCAGTGTCATGTATCCCAAGGCAAGTACATGAATCTTGAGGCATGGTACATGGATGCCAATTCCTAGATGCCACCCTGATGCATGGACACAGATCCCAATGTAAGGCACCCACTTATAGTGGTGAGTCAAGGCCCATTATACAAGTCATTAGGTGGTGCACAACAAGTGATCTTTTCTAGCAACATCATAACATCAAGTTAATTTTAAGATTTGCTTAAGTTTTACGATGGGGGAACAGCCTTAACCCTTATTACATGTGACGAATCCTAAGACAAGGTATTTCCTAGATCACTATGTTAGAGGTAGGTGATGTGATGGATAACTTATGGAAGGGGAAAGGGAAACTTCATGTATTGAGTCTTCTCCCTCAAAGTCATGTATGATGATGTGAAGGTTTTTTGTCTTGTCCAAATAGCTTTCAAGATCTAGGATTCTTCATTAATTCCATATGTAATACTTTAAGAGGGAGTGTTTAGCTTAGAGTTATCACCTCGGCACTTTGTTTTACTACCCTTTTAATATTTTTCTTTCTTCGATTTCTTAGTCCTTTCTTTAGATATGCATTATTAAGCATAGGACCTAGGGGTAAGGGCATCCTAACCTCATGGAGTAACTTTGTCATGTGGTTAGAACCAGATGATCATAGCAATACCCCGATAGGATATATCTTAAACTGGTGGTTCCCATATGATTCTCCGAGTCCCAACTTAATGAAGAGCACAAGACATCAGTATCTCATAACAACTGTCAGATACTGGGTAAAATAAGTAGGTAAGTGCATCACCACTAGGCTTTTCCCTTTAGCAAGGTTTCTACTATTGTGGCATGTAGTTAATAACTCAATACTTGTAATGTATTCATAGGACATATGCATATGCATATTCCCAGTAATAGAAAATATTCATCCATTTTTGTTTCTATTTGCACAATTCCACCAAGTTACATCAGGCATAATACCCCAGATGTGATCACTACGTTTGTGACTTGTAACCATGTTTAACAGTATTATTCAATTCATGTAACCCTGTCATATCTGCCACATAATTGCAAAATGTAAAATCCAAATATAGATAACAATAGGGAATTATTAGGAACAACCACATAAAACTGCAGTAAGTCACTTATATGCTTAACCTGTCCTTTCTGACGTCATACAAAATATAAACCTTGCCCAACTTTGGAACTCCAATTGATAAGAATAACAATAACTTCGACTACTTTTATAGGTCATAAAATCTCCATAGGTAATAAAATCTCTATTTAAGGTGTTAGAGTGGTAACATTCAATATGTTGTTAGAAGTACTAATGTTAAATAAGGTGGTATCAGAATTCCTAATATTATGAGGGTCATAATTAATGTTAACGAGCCATATTAATCATAGGTTAGTTAGAGAAGTAGTTAGTTAACTTATTACATGGTGTATAAATTTTAAAAGACTCTCATTCATGTATTTGATGACTCCATTATAACTTGGGGAAAATTAGAAGATCGAGATAAAAAAGAAAAGGAGCTGTAGGGAGTTGCAACAGGAGCTGTCACAAACCATCAAAGTGCAGGAAGTCATCAAATATGCAGAACAGATCCCTTCACAAACCATTCAAGTGTAGAAAGCTGTCCAACATGCAAAACCCTATAGACCCTATAGGAAGTAGAAGATGTTGAGGAGACTTGTCTGAACAAGACATGCGAGAGGAAGTTTCAATACCATGTAGGAAGAGGAAAGGAAAACCATGCCAAGAAAAACTATGCAGAGAAAAACCAGACCTGACCTAGCAGAGATTTGCCAGTCCATGTGAAAAAAAGGCAGACATCTTGCAAGGTGAATCACACAGGTAGAAATACACAGAAAAATTCGTCCCACAGAAAGAAACATGTGCACAAAAAGGCAGATACCAACAAAAAATTGCGACCCGCATGCAGGAGAAGTCTGCATTGTTCAGAAATTCGAAGGTTGCCAAAATGTGTAAAGACACACAGTTCAGATCCATGAGGCAGAGTTCTGCAGGAAAGAAGAATGTGCGGGCAACTATCCTGAAAATCGCAGAACGAATTTGCGCCCTAGTACAAGCAAGAGAAAATCTTCCATTAAGACTAGCGTGACGTGAAAACGTACACAGTACGAAATTAAAGACTTGAATGCAGCTTTAGTTGTGATGTTTTATGCATATTGTGACATATTTAGACAGATTACATAGTTTTAGAGATGTGTCAAACTAGAGCACACAGTTAGCATTGCAAAGTCAGTTTTATTTTTAGTTGCTTACTTTTTGAGAAATTTAACAGAAATATAGAGTTATGGAGAAAAGTTCTGTTCCTGTAAGCACAATAAAACACAGGAATGTATTTGTTAGGAGTATTGCAGAAGTACACAGTTAAAACTTGGGCACTGATTTTAAAGAATGCATGTTGAGTTGTATTATTAGTCACAGGCTTGTAAAATAAGTAGTTAAGATGCTATATATTTTGATCAGATTAGACAGAGAGTTTATGCCAGAAGATGGTAAAAAATATTTACCTCAGTATTGTTATTGAAAATACTACCGATGATTAGATTTAGGGTGATGGTGATAAAACTGACAATGATGATTTTCTATTTGAGTGGTTCAATCTCTGAGACAATGGGAAGCTGGACATGGACGATTGTCTAGGGGAATTTGTGAATTCTACCTTTACGAGGGCGATGACAACCTGATGGAGCACCTGTGGGGGAGAGGAGCAGCTAGCAACAATCATTATCATGCTTAGTTTTTTTAAATGTCTTTTTAAGTCGTTTTGTTAGAAGAATTTTGATCTTTAGCTTTTGTATTAATGGGGATTGGTAAAAATAAAAGTTCTATTTCATGTTGTTGTGGGGGGGGTGTTAGAGTGGTAATACTCGATATGTTGTTAGGAGTCCTAATGTTATTTAAGGTGTTGTTAGAATTCCTAATGTTAAGAGGGTCATAATTATTGTTAATGGCCAATTTTGATTTTTTATTATTTAGATATCGGTTGGACCAAGGCCTAAACAACCATCATTACAATGATTCAGCAGTCCACTTTTTTGAGTCATGGGGTTTTTCTTTTTTATTGCTGAGGGTTGAGATATTTCCAGATTTATGGAATAGAAATCCATATAGGTGCTTCCTCATTTTTGCTAAGTGTGCCTTGGGACAAGAGGCATCCCGTGTTTGCCTGTTAGTCTGCTTCCGTATTCAATCTTCGCAGGATGTGGTAGAATTGGGCGTTGGAGAAGTCCTGCAGCACATACCTTAGCCTTTGCAGAGTCTTGTTGAGCGCTGAGTTGTTGAAATGGTTTTCTGAGATTATTGTTTTTATTAAAATTTCCGAATCCCCAAAAACTTGAACTTTTTTAATGCCATTTTCCCGCGCTATCTGACAGGCTTTTAACAGCCCCAGGATTTCAGCCTGATTATTGGTTCTCTGACCTAGTCCCCTGCTGAAGGTATCTTTCCTTTGTCCATCGGAGGAGTAAATCACTCCACCTGCCCCTGCTTTCCCTGGGTTTCTTTTGGAGGCGCCATTGAAAAAAATCGTTGCTTTACCTTGCTTCCTCCACTAATCTTGAAATACTGCATTTGTTTCTCTTAAACGCCAACTTGGAGTGCTTTGGGGGCATGCAATGATTTTTTTCTTTTCCTTGGGTATGACAACTCCTAGCCAATTCTTTTCTTCAGGAAGGAGAGTGTTTTCATCCTTGAACGGGTGATGAGTCATAGCTTCCAGGAGTAGTGCTTTTGCTTTGATGGCCACCGTCAAGGGGGAATGGGGGACGCTATTGAAGATTTGGTCGTTTCTTGCCAGCCAGATTTTCCAGCATAAATATTTGGGTATGGCCTGCCAGATTCTTTGCCAGATTGATTTGCTTTGCATCTCATGGGGATATCTCGCCTTCCAAGAGGAGTAGAGGGTTGTGACTGTGGTCTGCGAAGGAGCTGTGACGTTGAGGCCGTTAAGGGTGAACTCCCAGGCATCTTGGGAAAATGGACAATCCACAAACAGGTGATCCATAGTCTCGATGGTGCTGCAACACAGGGGGCATCTATGAGGTCCAACTATACTTCTTCTTATCAGATTTTCTCCTGTCAGCGTTTTCTTGTGCATTAGAGTCCAAAAGAAGAAATTCACTTTTGGAAGACCCATCGAGTCCCATACCTACTTCCATAGAGCTGCTGAATCTACCATTGGTTGAAGAGATTGTAAGGAGTTGTAGCCTTGAGCTGTAGTGTAGTTCCCAGTCTTTCTCCATCCCCAAGTGTCTGACCCGCGCAGGTGAACAGGAGCCAAATCAGAGAACGATTTTATGAGCAGAGTCTTCTGATGTTGCAGATGAGCTGGGATTTCAGAGAGTTCCCACGCCAGCCAATTGCCTGAGGCGTCCCAAGATGAAATGTCTGCTAGTTTGATGAGATCGCGCTGAGTAAGCCACTCACGAATTTCGTTGATTTCTTCTGAGTTTTCAAGAGGGGGGTGGCCCATGATTTTGTCTTTCCATATCAACGTTTTTTTTCCATTGCCAGGAATTCGATACAGATAGCTTTGGAAGAAATCTAGCCCAGCTTGACAAAGATTCCAGATCAGTGTTCCTTTGATGGTTGTTTTTGCCTATAGATTCCTCATCGATTTCCCTTGGAGGTATTTTCTTCCTAAAATTTGGCTCACTGGATGTCTGGAATTTGAGAAGAGTTTCCATATGATTTTGCCCCCCAGAACTATGTTGGCATGACCAGGATCTCTTATTTGCAATCCTCCTTCCTTGATTGGGCATTTGACAGTTTCCTAGTTGACAAGATGGAATTTCCTTTGGTTGCCCTTTCCTCCTTTCCACAAAAAATCTCGGATCAGGTTTGAAATCTGTGTCAGAATCGTCTTTGGAGCCAAGAGGAAGGATGCCTTATAGATTGGTAGAGAGGAGAGTATCGATTTAATGAGAATAAGTTTTCCTGTTGTTGTGAGCCACTGACCTCCCCATGCTGCTATTTTTGTCTTAATTTTGTTTATTATTTCTGTCCATAGCGAAGATTTATTGGATCCCAGAGTTAAGGGAAGTCCGAGGTATTTTATTTTTTCCCAGGTGGCATAGCCTGTAAATCCCAGGAACTGAGCAATTTGCTGAATGGTTTGTTGATCAACATTCCATACATACATTGTGCTCTTCTTTTTGTTGATGAGTGCTCCGGAGATTCTGCAGAAACTTTGGAGGATGTTACTAAAGGTCTGTGCTATCCTTATGGAGGCTCTGCCCAGCAAGAAGGAGTCATCAACAAATAGAGCATGATTGATTGGTTCTAGTTCCCTCACCAATCTAATGCCTGGGACAGTCTCGACTTTCTTTTCCACAGTTAGCTTTTTGCTAAGAGAATCTGCCATTATGATGTACAAGAAGGGAGAGAGAGGGTAGCCTTGCCTTAGTCCCCTCGAGGCTTGAAGAAAGTTAGTTGGTCTGCCATTTACTAGCGGGGCTATCCACGGCTTCTCAGTTCAAGCTTTGATTAATTTAACAAATTCTGAATTGAAACCAAAGGAAAGGACTTTGTAAAGGAAAGAGAGTTTTACCCGGTCGAAAGCGTTTGCCATATCGAGTTTTATGAGCATTCCTTTCTCTTTTTGCTGATGGCTGGAATGCATTGCTTCTTGCACCTGTATTACATTGTCCAGAATATGTCTCCCTTTAACGAAACCGCTTTGGGCAGGGGAGATGAGCTTCCCTAGCAGAGGCTTAATCCTGTTCGCCATTAGTTTTGAAAGGATTTTGTATGAAGTGTTGCACAGTGAGATTGGCCTGAATCTATCAAAGGAGCCTAGATTCGCTTCTTTGGGAATTAAGGCTAGAAAAGCGGAGTTAACACTGCCTTCGACTTTGGCTTTTTGCTGGAATGCTTTTATCATTCTTAGCAAATCTATCTTGATTATTTCCCAGCAGTTTCTATAAAAGTTGATATAGAAGCCATCTGGCCCTGGGGCTTTGTCAGGCTCCATAGTCCAAATAACATTGCTGATTTCTTCTTCAGTGAAAGGCTTCATGAGGGCTGCATTATCTTCTTTACTCACCAAGGAAGGAATGTGGGAGAGAAATTCTGTAGTGGGAGAGAATTATCTTCTTGGCTGCCTCTTTAAGTTGGGCTGTACCTTTGCAAATCGAGCCATCTGCAGAGGTTATTTCTGAGATATGATTTCTAGAGATTCGGGCTCTGTATTGTCGGTGAAAGAAGGTGGTATTACGATCTCCAGCTCTTAGCCACAAGTTGCGAGATTTGAGTCTCCAATACTCTTCTTCTTGATGGAAGGCTCGAAAGGAGTTGAATTGGGCAGCTTGTTCCTTCTCTAAATATTGGCTTGTAATATCTTTATTCTCCATTTCCATTTGCAGATCTGTTAACTGCTGGACAGTCTCTCTTTTGTGGCTTGGAGGGGTTTTGTTTGGCTTTTTAATCCATTCTTTTAAGGCGTGCTTTGTTGTCTTTATTTTCTGTTCCCACACATAGCTGGGAGATCCTGTTACTGGAGTGGACCAAGCTGAGTTAACAGTTTCCAAGAAACCTTCCTTTTCTGTCCAGAGAGGGCTGTAACGGAAAGGTATTGGACCCAGATTTTCTTCCTCTTCCAGTTGGAGGAGAATGGGCTTGTGATTAGATGTCAGTTTGGGGAGTATTTTAGAAGAGATTATCCTCTTTTCCAGCAATAGCAAGCTTTGCACTAGGAACCGATCCAAGCGAGCTGAGATGTGGTCCATTCCTACTCTGTTGTTTGTCCAAGTAAAGAGGCCTTTCATGGGCTTGAAGTCCAGGAGATCCCACTGCTGAATTAGCTCCTCAACAAGAAGAAGCATTTGGTCCCTACTACAGTTTCCCCCTCTTTTCATTTGGTTCAAAGATTAAGTTGAGATCTCCAGCTATAATGACGTTTGTATGGAGCTGATTCTCTAAAAAGATTGATAGAGTTTGCCAACAATCTTTCTTTTCAACAGAAAGGACAGGAACATAAAGATTAAAGAGAGAGAAGGTGATCTTACTTGAGTAGTGCTGGAGTTTGGTGTGGATCCAATGTTGGGTCTCAAAGGAACTTTCGAGATGGAACTTGTCTTTCGACCACAGAGTTGCAAGACCGCCGGAGGATCCCCTTGTGCTCATGGATTTCCCCACATTTTTCTTCCATTTCAGTTTGTTGATTTCTAAGAGGGTTTCCCCTTCGATTTTTGTCTCTTGGAGCATGAGGATTTCGGGAGATTCATTTTTCAGGAGGTCTTTGACTACTTCGACCTTCGATGGGTTCCCCAGGCCTCTGTAATTCCAAGAGACTATACGCATTATTTACTGAGGTTGGAGTGGGTAGGTCCTCCCTTGGGAAGCCTTGTTTTGGTATTTCTTCCAGTGGACATCTCAATGGTGGATTGGCTTCCTTGCATTTTTTGCCTCTCTGCTTCTGCCTCTCTTGCTTCTTTGTGGGATTTTCTCCCAGGTCTTTTTAAGGGTCTTTTGAAAGATTCATCCTTCGAAGATCCAGAGTTTTCTAGGGGTTTCTTTTTAGCTATTTCTGCGTAGGAAGGGGAGGAGGAGGTTCCTATTGGGGAATCGGGATGGGCTGCCTCGCCATTGTTTTTCCCTGCTGTGGGAGGGGGGGTTTATTGCTCGAGTTCTTCAATCATTGGATCAAAGATTTCTGGAGGGTTATTGAGGATTTCAAAGGGGTTTTGAGGGCCTTTGGGGTTGGGAGGGCTGAGCTTCCTTCCCTGGTAGCTTTCCCTGGA
>JASDQU010030964.1:20476-42802 GCA_032191745.1 Picea mariana | reverse complement strand
AAGAATCATGGATTACATTTTGAGAACATCATGTAATGAATAGAAGACTAATAAATAAATAAATGAGTATGTTTGATTGAATAGGCTTGGTTGAATCCATGTTAAGAAAAGGAAGTGAGGCCTTAGAGATAACTCAATTGGGCTGAAAATTCTCAGGCAGTGTAGAAAGAATTGGAAGAAGGGGAGAGCCCTCATTTCTTTTCTTGTTGATTATTATGTTTTCTATGGGATGAGAAATCTGGTACACCGATGAAAGTAATTGTTTTGAAACCATAGTGATGATGGTCATATTGTTGTAGAGACAATCAAGATTTGTTTGTGTTGCACTCATAAAAACATTAAGGATAATGTGATCAAGTGCATAAAGATATGTTAGGACATGTCTGAAAATGTTTTATTGTCTTAATGTTATGCATGAAATTTTTGAATGGCAGTTGTATGCCATGGATACCCAAGTAGAGTATGATTCAGGAACAAAACCCTGATCGAATCAAGTTAATCAAGAACCTGACAGAGGAGATGAATGTGAGTCGTTCATAGAAAGGAAAATTGATCTCAATCATCCGTCGTTTGGAGACATGTGGCGAGATATCCTACATTTCGGAGGCAACCAGTGCAAAAGGGTGGAGAACTTCTGAATTCATCGGAAGTCAAAGCATATCTAGGTTGTTGATCCTACGGGGACAGGTGTCACCAGATCCTGCACTCTGAAGCAGGAACACTCTGGAGGAAGTTGGATTTGGGTGGAACAAGAACTCTAGAAGGCTGGAGAGTTGGATTTCATTTGTGTTGTCCATCAGGAGTGGACAAGTGTCATCATATCCTTCACTTTGAAGGATAGCCACTTCGGAGTAAAGTGGGTTCAAGTGGGTTGAGAAATCCTGAAGGCCGAAGCGTCAGAGTTCATCGTGACCATTGACAATCGTGGACGTGTGTCAGAAGATCTGACACACCGAAGAGTTCTCACTCCAGAGGTTTTTGGCATTGAAGACTTTGGGACTCTTGAAGCATTGAGTCTCGGATCTATTTGTGGTCGTTAATTAGCAAAAAAGGGATTAAGCTAGGATCATAGCACCTAGAGATGAGAACCTAAAGGATAGCGCCTGAAAAGAATAGAGTCGAGGTCACAGCTCTCAGTCGCATGGAGAGAAAATGGAGTTCCTTCGGGCGAGTCGAGGAATATAGAGTTTATCACTTCGCGTTAGACTGTGGTTGTGGGGACTGGTTCTATGGGAATAAGGGTGCTCATAGTTAGCACATTACATAGAATTACTTCGAGGAAATGCATGTTTGCATAAAGGGAAGACAATGGACCTTCCATTGAGGAAGGAGGACCTTATGAAATTTTACTTACATTGTATGGGTGTCAAAGAAAAGAAAATTTGGGTGGCCATGAGTGTTGGCACCTTGGTTACTCATGAAGAAATAATTCTTGGGTGCATTCAAGAGAAACTTATAGATTCATATGTGTCGACTTGGGATCATGATCAACCTATAGTAAGAAGCACAGTCCAGCTGCAATAATGAACGAAGATGAATAAGCCATATGGTGAAGAGCTTGGCTAAGCTCCAACACACCATGGAAAAGTGCTTGTCATAAAGTGTGGCAAACTTGAAAACAATGCAAGGGTTCATTGAGTATGAATGTGGCCACGAATGTTGGCACATTCATTAAAATCAATTGATATCTGAATTAGATTTTGAAAATTTTGGTAGGCTGAAAAGATGCATAGGTAAGTGATGATGTTTCCTTCCATGTTTATATAGATATGATGCAACTGTTAGAATGCACAATTTAAGAAAGGTTGGGATGACATTTTAAATGTGGTGAGAATATATATATAAACATGAGAAACTAATAGTTTGTTTGGTTGTGTAAAGAATGAATTGCAAGAAGAAAGAGTCTTGGATATGGCAGTATTGTAAGCCCATACGGAAGATCAATTTCCTACTGAGCTAAATTGTTATGGGGAGGAAATTCTCATGCTTGTGAATTTGTTCCCTGTGTCAAACAAATCTGGAAAAACAAAATGTGGAATTTGGAAATCTGTAGGTGACAGATTTGCAATAAAATTTTGAAATTTAGAATTTATGATGATGTCTCATGAATTTTTGTATACATGTGATACAGGTGAGAAGAAAAGATATGTCCATAAAGGCTAGATGAAGGTTGTCAAGATGAAAAGCATGAAAAATGGCTATTGTTGAGCCATGAGAACCCCGTGATAATCCATGATCGCCTGGAATATGTTGTGTTGAGGTAACACAAGCCGAATGGATGCCTTGAAAGAGCAAGTCTGAGGGACGCCTCGACTGTAAGGCTCAATGAAGTCTCTAGAATTATTTATGTGTGAGAAAACCTTGGCAAGGAAAGATGGATCACCCGAGGAACTGTATAGTAAAGAAGAGGATGCATGAGCCTGGGCCTCGAGGGTGAGTGACCGCAAGGAAGAGGAGACTCTGATAATTCTTGTAAACTATTGATTGGGATCATGCACATAATGGGTATGTCCAGGAAAAGTTCGTGGAATTATTCATATGTGAGAAAACCTTGGCAAGGCAAGATGGATCACTCGAGGGACTGAAAAGCAGTGAAGGGGATGCATGAGCCTGGGCATAGCCAGTGAGTGACCGCAAGGAAGAGGAGACTTTGATAATATTTGTAAACTATTGATTTAGAATCATGCACACAATGGGTATGTCCAGGAAAAACAATGAGTCTGGATAACAAGATAGTCATGTGGATACAAATCCACAAACTGTGCAGATGAGTATTGTGATAAATTATGAAAATTTTCTAGAATTGTATGCAACAATAAAATGTTTTCGCATGAAATTATGATTAATGTGCTTGTTTTCCAAGAATTTTGAAGGCAGGTGAAGAAGGCCAAGAGGCTGAAAAGGACCTGAATAAGAAAGAGGGTCAAGACTTCTGAAGTAGTTGAATGAGAAAATCATGACGGGTGTTACTGATCTAGATGGATATCGGTGGCCACCCACCTTCTCCAAATGGCCCAAAACATGTTTCTGACAATTTTGGTAATTTACTATTTTTAGCAGTTTTTTTGGGTCCTAAACTTCCGGGGCCATTTTGAGGCCCTAAACAATGTTTTTTTTTGGGTATGTTTCTCTTGAAAATTCACATCTACGATTCTATTTTTGTTTCGATCATTGTAGGCCTCGGATATATCTTTCCAACGAGCTATCACACGCCTAAAACGGAGATCGTATGCAAAAGTTACGACCCCGGGAAGTTGATGTACTCACTTACCTAAACGGGGCCCACATGACTTTTGGCGCTTCATCTCCTAGGGTTAGGTTTTTGGATGTCTAGGACTTTTGGAATTCCCGTTTATTGTAAAAAGGCTTTCAGAGCCTCATTTTAATCGTCTTCTCACGGATGCGAGTAGCCGTCACATCTCTTCTCAGAGATAAGCTACCACCATTCTAGCGAGTCTTTCACTCTGTATTTTACAGTCTCTGTACATTTCTTTGATTAATAGAAATCGTGTATTACTGTATATCTGTGTTTGTGGTTGCATCTCTGATACATTTATGATATATTACTGGATATACACGATATCTCTATGCATTTCTTTATTATATCTCCGCTCTCATTTCGTGCCGAAAATAATCCGGATCAGTTACTAAGAAAAAACACCGAGGATGGTGTTCCTTGTTAAGGGGGAGAGGATTGTAACACCCATATTTCCCTCGGCTTTTAATTAATCGTTAATCATAATCATTAATGTATTATTGTTTGAATTGCCAACAACTGACTATGGGGGTGAAGCCTTGAAAGTACTGGCCATGATATCACTAGAGGAAAGAATGTGAAAACTATAAGAGAGGGTTCATTATATCGAATGACCCCAAATTTCCCTTGTTGAGGATAATAAACCTCCTTTGGTTCCCAAGCAGGAATCAGTTAATGAAGAAAGGATCGGTGGTTGAACCATCAATTACCCCCATGAATGGAAGCATGGTCTAGATACAAAATGTCAGCCCGAAGTACCACAAGGTCCTACAGACCCAGACTGACCTGAGTTTCTTTCTGATAGAAGGAGCAGTATAGGAAGGATTGTTCGACAACATAGGTATTCCAACAGAGGAAGAACACCTTTAGTAACCACTCACACAACCAGGTCAAATATCAACACATTGATGTTTTGACATGGTAAAAACCCTACGGGGAAACATCCACAACCCCAACCAACACGGCCACTTGGAGCAGTTTATTAATGCAAAAGAAAAAGATTATAGAGAGATTTTACAAGATATTTTCTCACAATCAATCATCGGAAAATGACCCTCCATGCTCTTTAAATAGAGATCATGGACCAATCAGGTGTTAATCCACTGATCAATGGTCGTTAAGATCGAGGAGAATATGAACCGTTGGATCACTCTATGTCAGGAACATATCGTGACCGTCGGATTTCCTAACTACAAATGCATACTAAAGAAACACACTAAGAAACACACTTTTACCTAATGACACATTAGACCAAGTATATCTTAACTAACTCCCAAGTGTCTAAATATCCTAACATCCCCCCTTAAGAACAACTTGGGATAGGATTGAAGGATTTACAATAGTGACACAATAGGAGAAGGAAGGAGGAATTAGAGCCTATCCCCCCTTAATGACAACTTCCTGGACTCCTAACATAGAATGAAGTTTGGAAAACTTCGCTTCTGTAAGAGACTTTGTGAAAATGTCTGCAACTTGATCTTTTGTAGGGAAAAAGAGCACTTCAATAACTTGATCATGAATGAGCTTTCTAATGAAGTGAATGTGTTGCTCGATGTGGATGTTGTGTTGATGTTGAACTGGGTCGTTGGCGAACTTGATGGCACTCTGATTGTCGCACAAAAGGTTGGTTGGATGATGTTGCTCAAATCCAAACTCTGAAAGGATCTGTCAAAGCCACAAGACTTCCTGACCTGCATTTATCGTTGCTCGGTACTCTGCTTTTGCTGAAGAAAGTGTAATGGCATGTTGTTTCTTACAGGCCCAAGTGAGAGGCCCTGAAGCAAGGCTAAAAACATAGCCTACAGTAAACTTCTGATCATCAGGGTCATTGGCCCAATCTAAATCAGTGAAGCCAACCAATAAAGGGGTCCCCCTGAACTGTAATGTATCACGAACTGAACTGTACGACGGACATAGTGAAGTATCATTTTAGCTGCTTTCCAATGGATTTCATGGGGTGTTTGCATATACCGAGAAAAAAGACCAACAGCAAAGAAAATATCAAGACAATTATGAGTCAAGTATAAGAGGCTACCAACTAACTGACAGTACAGGGTGAAATCAAACTTCGGGAGAAGTACAGGTGGCAGTAAGCTTGACTCCAGACTGGAAGGGAGAAAGGGTTGGTTTACAACCGTCCATGTGAAAGCGACGAAGAAGGTCACGAGCATACTTAGACTAGGAAAGAAAAATTCCTTCATTGGTTTGCAAAACTTGGAGGCCAAGGAAATAGTGCAAAAATCCTAAGTCTGTCATTTCAAATTTCTTCTTAAGGCTGGTTTTCACATGGTTTAAAAGTTTTGAGTCACTACTAGTAAGAATAAGGTCATCAACATAAAGGACAAGGATTATGAGATGGCTTCCTATTTTATTGGTATAGACATTAGGATCAGATTGGCATATAGAGAATCTGGTGCCCATAAGAAAGTTGTCCATTTTGGCATACCAGGCTCGAGGAGCTTGATTAATACCATAAAGAGATTTCTTAAGGTGACAAATAAGGCTAGAGTCATTCTGGACATAGCCAGGAGGTTGTTCCATGTAGATTTATTCTTGCAAATCTCCATGCAAGAAGGATGATTTAACATCCATATGATGGACCTCCCATTTATGTGAGGCAGCAAGGGCAAGAATAAGGCAGATGGAATTCATTTTGGCTATAGGGGCAAAGGTTTCATTATAGTCAATTCCTTCAACTTGGGAAAATCCTTTGGCAACTAACCGAACCCTGTGTCTTTCAACACTTCCATCTGATGCATACTTAGTTTTGTAGACCCATTTACATCTGACAAGTTTTCTTCCTTTTAGAAAAGGTACAAGATCCCAAGTATCGTTTGCCATTAAAGAACGCTACTCTTCATTCATTGTTGTATCCCAATATGGATGACCTGAAGCTTCTGCAAATGTCTCTAGATCATGAGTCTCTGAAACTTGATCCAAAAGAGAAGAGGCTCATTGGAACTATGAATGTGTTCGACGTTGATCTAAAGGATCGTCGATAAGACCACCAGTTGCTTCTCGTGTTGAATGGACCCATCTAGGAAGTGGTGGAACTGGTGTTGGTTCAGGTTCAAAGGAATCATCTGGAGGAAGGTGAGCAGGCGGAGATGGATTTTCATCCTCACTGAAATCATCTGAAGAAGAAACCAGAATAGAAACAGAAGAAGGCACAAATGTTGAAGATGGCTCACAGGTCGAAAAAGGCACAATCGTCGAATTAGGCTCACAGGCCAAGAGAATTTCATCAAATTTAACATCTCTTCTAATAATAATTTCATTACAGTGTGGTTGAAGGAGTCTATAACCTTTTACATCTTCAGAATAACCAAAAAATATACACTTCTCACTTTTAGGCTGCAATGCTTTCCTTTCCTCATCAGGAATGTGAGCCCATGTTATACTGCCAAATATATGGAAGTGATTTGCATCTGGTTTAATTTTAGTCCAAGATTCTTCCGGTGTTATATTTTTAAGAGCCTTTGTGGGAGTATGATTGACTATATAATTTTCACAATTGATTGCTTCCACCCAATACTTTAGACTTAATCCCTTAGATTGGATCATACAATTAGCCATTTCTTTTAATGTGTGGTTCTTTCTCTCAGAAACACTATTTTGTTGTGGTGTATATGGAATAGTGTGTTGAATTTGGATGCCCTGTGTGGTGCAGTAACTTGTAAAATTATTGTTCACATATTCGCCTCCATTATATGTTCTTAACTTTTGAATTTGATGTCCAGATTTCTTTTCTACAAGGGCATTGAAGGCAAAAAACTTGTCAAAAACTTTTCTCTTAAGTTTTAAGAAATAAACCTAAGTACATCTGGAAAAATCATCAATGAAAATTAAGAAATACTTGCACCCAGAAAAAGAAGAAAAAGAAGAAAAAGAAAGTGGACCACACAAATCACTGTGAACAAGCTGCAAAAGGCACGAGGCATGCCAAGAGGCACGTTTGTCAAAAATGTCTCGAAGATGTTTGTCAAGAACACAATTGGCACAAACACCATCTCTACATGAAACAGAAGGAAGACCAATCACCATCTGTTGATTACATAGTTGTTGCAATGAGTGATAGTTTAGATGACCAAACCACACATGCCAAAGTTTGCTCAAGTTGTCGCTATGAGCAACAAAAACTGATGAAAGAGATGATGACCCAAAGTTGTCAAACTTGTACAACCTGGTAATATCATCAGCAATTCCAGTTGCAAGAACATGCTTAGGATCTTTTAGATCCTTGATTACAACTTGGTGAGGTGAAAACTCTACAGTTTTACCTTCACCTGAATGAGTGATTTGATATACTAATAGAAGGTTACAAGAAAGACTTGGAATACATAATACATCATTGAAATGACAATTATCTAATTGAATTGTTCCAGATCCTACAACACTAACAGATCTATCATCACCAACAAATATTTTCTTGGTGTTACATTCATTTAGAGCAGAAAATATGTCTTTATCCTTAGCCATATGATAAGATGCTCCAGAATTAATAAGCCACTCATCCGAAGAAGAAGTAGAAGTTGTATTGAAGGAGAAACCATAAGAAAAAAGTGCATGTCCATGAGAAGAAGAAGAAGAAGAAGAATAAATATTGATGTTGTGCTTATTCATCATTGCTTCTAACGTTGTCATCTTCTTGAAACATTTGGACTCATCATGATCATCTTTATCACAAAAGTTGCAATGTCTGTCAGTCTTCTTATTTTTATATTTTGCTCCTTTTTCACCATTAGGAGTTGAAGTTGTCTGAGTGGATTTGGGACCCTTATGTTGTTTGTTGTTGTAGAGAGGATGTTGCTTCTTCGGATACTTGGGTTTATCTTTCTGTTGGGAAACTAAGGATTTGTTGGAGGTACCTACAGTGTTGATCACTCCAAGTTGTACAAGTTTATCTTCCTCTCTAATCAAAGCAGCACAAAAGGACTCAAGAGTGGGTTTTTTATAAGTTTTCCCTAGAGCCTCTCTCATGGCATAAAAGGTAGATACAAACACAGAATATGCACTACCTAGCTTAGAAAGAATAAGATAGATGCAACACTCTTCCTCCATTTTTATCTCACATTCTTCACATAAAATTCTGAGTGTTTTAAACTTAGATAGATAGTCTCCAAGGCAAGAAAAATCACTTTGACTTAAGGTCGGTACTTGATTTTCTAACTGTTGTGCTCGAATAATATTGAGTTTACCAAACACAGATTCAATATTTTCCCAAGCTTCATCAGGGTCATCAATTTATTTAAGGTGGAACCTTAAATCAAGAGAGATGGACATTTTGATTAGTCCACGTGCTTTGTCACTCCTATTAGCCCATTTAACTTTCTTATCATCATCAGTGAGTTTTTTTTCATTTCCCAAGGTGATCTGTTACAAGCTTTTACTTCTTAATAAATCTTTCATGTGAGATTTCCATTGGAAGTAGTTGGTGCTAGTAAGCAAAAGATTACTGGAAGAAATCATATTAAATATGTAGATAATATGGATTTAAAAACTAAAACTAATGATCTGGATGGAAGGCTCTCAAAAAATTATGCGGTTTAAAAAAAACGGCACTAAAAACGGACTTCGGATGTGAAAGTTACGCCCTTTTTAAAAACGACATAACCGGTAACCAAAGGACCACGTGGTGGTGTAAGTTGCTTTATGAAGTGACCCATTTTTATAAAGAGAAGTGGGGATCACTTTTACAATGAAGTTACTTTATAAAAGAAAAGTTGCTTGCAAAATAAATGACTCTAAAATAAAATATTAAAGCTACTTATAGTGATTCACTTTTATACTTGAAGTGAAATACACTTTACAATTTGAGCATGAATTTTTTCAAAAAAAAGTAACAAAAGAGAGACTTGAACTCAAGACCTCTTACTTAATAAGGTCATTTTTAACCAAATACTCTAGCAAAACATATTGTATTGTTTAGCAAGAGGATTGTTGTTGTTGTTGTTGTTATTTTTGTGACCTTGGAGAGCGTGCTCAAAAAAAAACTTTTTTCAAGCAAGAAAAAAATTTCTCTTCTCGATAACAACAAGGGTTAGATCTCAGTTAGCTTACCTGGAAGATGCATATTTTCCTATCTGTTTCTTATTTTCTGAGATCACACAGGGTGCAGGAAAAAGAGCATACGTAGATCTAAAAGAGTAGCAACCCGGAAATAACTAATATAAAACCAAAATAATACTTTGCAAAAATTTTAAAAATGCGTATTCATGCTTTATACCTCCGGATCTGACTGAAATGGTCATATCTTAGGAAAACAGAAAAATTTTCGAGTGAGAAGAAAAGTGTTCCTAACTTAAACGAGTGATACGGATGCAATGGAAGATTCCTCTCAGTCCAGAAATGTACGGAAATGACAGAAAATGGAGATGAGGCAACTCGACTTCACAATATCGATCTACAACAGGAGCGGGTCTTCAAACAGGCTCTGATACTGTGTTCGACAACACAGGTATTATAACAGAGGAAGAACACCTTCAGTAACCACTCACACAACCAGATCAAAGATCAACACACCAATGTTTTGACGTGGTAAAACCCCTACGGGGAAACATCCATGGCCCTAGCCAACGTGGCCACTTAGAGCAGTTTATTAATGCAAAAGAAAAAGATTACAGAGAGATTTTACAAGAGATTTTCTCACAATCGATCATCGGCAAATGACCCTCCATGTTCTTTAAATAGAGATCATGGACCAATTGGGTGTTAAGCCACGGATAAATGGTCGTTAAGATCAAGGAGAATGTGAACCGTTGGATCACTCTATGTCGGGAACATATCGTGACCGTCAGATTTCCTAACTACAAATGCATACTAATACATACAAAAGAAACACACTAAGAAACACACTTTTACCTAACGACACATTAGACCAAGTAGATCTTTAAAAACTCCTAAGTGTCTAAATATCCTAACAAGGATAACCTTCCCAAGAAAGGATGTGCATGAAAGACATGAAAAGAAGAGAAGAGTGGAGATTGGGAAGAGATATCTCTAGCTAAGAACGGGACCTGAGTAGAAGGTTGTGAGCTTGACATTGAGGAAGCATCTGATAAACCTCATAGAATCTATGAAAGAGAAAGGATCTTTGAGAATTGGCATAAATTTCCTAGTGATATCATGGCTTGGCACGGGGGTGTCCAAAGCGCTAAGAATGAATGCCTCTGAGCCTATGGTTGGGTGGAAAGGCGAACACCCACAGTCAGTTAGTTGGTTGCAACCTGTAATATATAAGTATTCTCATATCCTGTGTAATTGAACTGTAACTGTAAATTAAAGTTGGACATACTATGAATGTTGCAGGGATGTGCATGGTTGCCTTGATGATTAGACTGTATTCCTTTATTTTTGCTTGATTGTGCATTTAAGCAAGTAAGGAACTATATGGTTGTATGTGTAAATGCTCGAGCCATGTAGCGGCTCAAGTTTAAGCAGCTGAACTGTGAGTTCGTCGACCCTGGGCATAGTTTCCCGTATTCATGTCGACACTCCCATTTGTTTTGAGTCTCCTGGGAAAAGGAGTTTGTTAAGCTCAGGATAAAGAGCGCAAAGCGCGTGCTAGTGCCTAAGTCCTTCAGAATTAATGAAGCTCAAGAAGGACAGCGAGATTTAATTCTTGAAGGGGAATATCCTTTCATTTGGAAGACGATCGGACGAGATCCGTTCGGGAGAACCTAAGGTCTATCATAACCATTGAATTTGGAGAAGGAAAGTAGGCGTTAACTCCTCGACTCCTTCAGCCTTCGCGAGTTCAGCGAACTTTGGTATTCATCGTAAGGGAGACGGATCCTCCGAAGTCTCAGAGCCGAAGTTAATCTGAGTCATAGATCTGAGGATGCCCTGGAACCATCCCAACCATCAAATCTATATTGTAGTCAGCTCGGCATTGACCTCTTCAGGAGGATAGGGGTGTTGTAATGTCAAAACCCCCGAAGGCCGAAGTCATGAAGTAATGTGGACCATGGATCTAAGGATCCTTTGGGACCCCTCTTGATCATTCGATCGTGGGGACTCATGTATCATGTCGAGAGCACATCGGGGCCCATGTGTCAAGTGACGTCGTTGATAGGTGTGGCGACCTCAGGGCATGGTAAAGGGACGTCGGTGACCTGAGGCAGGTGCCACGTATTCTTACTGAAGTGTTTTGGGATGATAGATGTCTCTCTAAGAGTGGCCCAACAATGGGACCCAAGGGACCCTTGAGCGGAAGTTATGAGTCGTAGATATCTGGGGTTACGTGGACACCCTCGGACCATTAGATCTAGGTTGTGGTCAGCCCGACGCTAACCAACTCCAGGAGAAAAGAGGAGTTTGCATTGCAAAACCCCCGAAGGATGAATTCATGAAGTAATGAGGACAGTCAATCCTGGGATCCCTCTCAACCATCGATATACATGGGACATGTGGCGCTAGATCCTTTAGTCCGGAGACTAGGCACTCCGTGGAATTTGAGGTGTGGTGTATCGATAAGCTCTGAAGCCCAAAGTAATGAGAGTCGTCGATTCGAGAGTGCTTTGGCACTTTTACTAACTATCAGATCTAGGTCATGGTCAGCCCGGCCTTAACCAACTCTGAGAGAAAGAATAAGTTTACACCATGAAACCCCTGAACGTCGAAGTTACGAAGTAGCGGAGGTCGTCGATCCAAGGGTTACGTGGACTTACCATGGTTGCGAGATCAAAGGGCATGAAAGATGATTAGTCCGGAGTGATGTGGCGTAGTGGATTCGTGCATATCACATACCCTATAGACCCATTGGAACGTGACACGTGTCACCCCCTGATGAGGGCATGTATCACCCCTGGCCCCTTCTACGTGGCAACCCTTGGTACATGCCTGCCTATCCAGAGTGGTTGGTTAAGTGATCAGAATTCTGGGAGTCTGAAACTTCAGGACTCCAGAGGATTTGGGGTGTAGTATTGTAGAGAGACCAAAGGCCCGAAGGTCGGAGCCACGTGGCAAGATTACGGGACTTCGGGAGTTCGGGACTACGAGAGGTCTCATGCGTAGACAACAAGGAAGTGTTCAGCGTTGAAGTGTCAAATTTGTCATTGGTTTGTGTGTTAGATAGAGATTGAGTCCAATTGTGGGAATTGGACGGTGGATGGACTTTCACCGTGGATGAAAGAACCTGAAGACAACATGTGTGAGGTCGATCCACATGGGCACCACCTGGTCTTTGACCAATAAACACTGGAAGAACTTGGGAAGGTCATATATGCCAGTCCGTAGCTCGGATTTGAGCGTGGAGGCAATGGTTGGAGAGCTCGTGACAGGCAGAAGCCGATGGAGATCCCGGATTTAGGATTTGAAATAGTTAAGGGAAAATGAAATTATGATGCCCCACCTCTTAAAAGAGTATTTAGGGGTCGAGTGTGTTACAAGTAGGGACAAGGAGGCAGTCAGAAAGGGGGGGAGAATGGGACAGGTGGAGAAGGGAAGCAAAGCCGAGAGGGGAAACAGAGAGAGGAGGAAGGGGAGGGGAAAAACAGAGGGGGAGAAATTGAGTTGTAAAAAAAGGAGAAGTTCCAAATTGAAGAGGGGTAAAGGCCAAGGATAATGTTTCTTAAGGGATCCACACATGAGTTTCATTCTGATTTGTGCAGAGTTGACTTTGTTCCAAATTCTTTGTTAATTTGGCTAAGCTATCAGGAACCTGGTTTTGGGAACGTAGAATATGGAAGAAATGAATATTAAAAAATTGGCATTTCAAAGAATTTATCTGAGATTGAAGACCATTAGGGATTTGAAGAGATGAATTTTTTAAGCCAAGAAGTTCCTTTATAATTAGTTATGAGTCCCCAAGAACAGTGAGTTCATGGAGGTTTCTCGAATTTGCAATTTGAAGTCCCATGTAGACTGCAAGACTTTATCTTATGTTATTGGTAGTCTTCCCAAGCCACTAGGAGTAATCCAAGATCTTTTTTCCATCAGAATCAAAGATGACTCCCCCCGGACCTTCCTCCCCTACTTCTTGTCTTCATGTTGACATCAATGCCAACACGATATTTCCATCGATCTCCCCCTTTGTTATTGATGGCAACACATCATAAAACAAAATGCTCTCTTAAAAATGAGTAATTGTCTTACCATTATTTTCTCTCCCTTTGACATCAATGTCAAGGCCTTTGATACCAGAATGAGGTCCATCACCAATTGTTTGTTTCTCAGTCTTCTTTTGTTTTGAGTGACAATACTTGTCATTTTTTTTCTTGCTCCCCCTATCCTTGTGACTTTTTTTTATTATTTTAGGGAGATTAATCCCAACTTTTCCATAGATGTTCAAATGCTTCTTTAGGCAGGGGTTTAGTGGATATGTTTGTTATCTGCTCTTTTGAACCAACATACTCCAATCTAACATTTTTATCACTAACTTTCTCTCTCAAGAAATGATACTTGATGGGTATATGTTCGGTATGTGCATGCATGACTAGATTCTTTGAGATGTTGATGGCACTTGTATTGTCACAATATATAGGTATCGGCTAATTACATTCAATTTTAATATCCTCTAATGTTTGTATCTTCCATAAGATTTGAATGCAATATTCAGCAACTGCAATATACTCGGCCTCTGTTGTAGATAGTGAAATTGATGATTGTTTTATACTTGACCATGAGGCTAGACATTCTCCTAAGAAAAATGCATTTCCACTAGTGCTCTTTTTTTTATCCACACTACCATCACAATCAGCATCTATAGGCAATTAGTTCAAAATCCTTTATTCCTTGGATACCATAAGCCAAAGTCTGATGTTTCCTTAGGATATCTAAATATTCTCTTGACAGCCATCACATGTGATTCTTAGGGAAATTATTGAAATATTGCCACCATTCCTACTGCCTGCATGATATCAGGCATGGATGCAGTCAAATATAGTAGGCTCCCAACCATATATTTGTAGAGAGTTGAATATACAAAAGGTGACTCATCTTCCTTGTTAAGTTTGCAATTGTTTTTCATTGGAGTGTTAACAGGTGCACTTTCATCCATTCCAAACTTTTTAAGTATCTATTTCAGGTATTTGGACTGAGAAATAAACAATCATTTCAGTGACTGAGTGATTTAAAGTCCAAGGAAGAAAGTTAGCTCTCCAATCATAGACATTTCAAACTCTTTTGACATTTCTTGAGAAAATTTATAACTTGTTTCATCATTGTTGCAGCCAAATATGATGTCATCCACATAGACCAACGTGACTAACAAACTTTCTTTTTCAATTCTAAAATAGATATTGTTGTTAGGAATGCCTCTTTTGAATCCTTGTTGCAGCAAGTACATATCCAATCTTTTATACTATGCTCTAGGTGTTTGTTTAAGGCCATAGAGTTCCTTCTTCAATCTATACACTTGTTCTTATTTTCCTTGTTGTTCAAATCCTTGTTGTTGTTCTGTGTAGACTTCTTCTTTTAGGTCTCCATTCATAAATGTAGACGTTGCATCATCTGATAGGATTTAAAATTCTTAAAGCATGAGTATGTTAGAAATAATCTAATGGATTCCATTCTTTCAACTGTAGCAAAGGTTTCTTCAAAGTCAATCCCTTCTACTTGTGCATATCCTTTGCACACTAATCTTGATTTATTCCTTATAACATGACCATCTTCATTAAATTTATTTTTTAAAATCCACTTGGTCCCTACCACATTTTTGTTCTTTGGTCTTGTGACAAGTTCCCGGGTCTAATTTTTCTCTATTTGATCAAGCTCTTCATTCATGGCTTTGATTCATATGTTAGTTTTCTTCTTGTTTATACTCTAGCACTTTTGTTACCAAGGATTTGACTTTCAGGATGATTTAATTGTATTCTCCTAGATGGTGCTTGTGTATCTTGTCTTAGTGATTCTTCATCTTCCTTTTCTTCTTCACTTTGTGGTTCATCCTCTTGTATTTCTTTAATTTATTCATCGTCATCATCTCTTATCCTTTCATCAAATTGTGGATTATCCTGAGATTTGATCCCTTTTGTTTTTAGATCATCCACTTTTACATTTGCACTTTCCACAATCGTGTGTAGCCTAGATTATAGCATCTGTAAGCCCTTTTGTTGGATGAATAACCAAGAAATATGCCTTCATCTAATCTGGAATCAAATTTTCCTGGGTTATCATCATCTCTCTTTATGTAGCATTTTCTCCCAAAATCTCTAAAGTGTTCAACTGACGTTGGTCTGCCAAACCACAACTCATATGGTGTTTTGTTGTGGTTAACTCTAAGTTGTGCTATGTTAAGTATGTGCATTGTTGTATACATTACTTCTCTCCATTTATCTATTTGAGAGTTTGGCTTCATTTAACATGGTTTTGGCTGCTTCTTGAAGAGTTCTATTTTTCCTTTCAGCAACTCCTTTGATTTCTACTAGACTTGTTGTTCTTATGGCCATATCCCTGAACATTTTTATAATAGTTCTTTCTATAAGCTTTACAGTCTAATGCTTTATGCCCAAAATGATGACAAGAAAAACAGTAGCCAAGAAAGAGTTGTTGATACCTTTTTGAGGGAGTTCTTCTTGGAGTAGTATTTATTCTATACTCATTTTTTTTTAAAGAGTTCAGATATTTGTTGATTAGAGTCAAGTGTTTATCTGGTTCTCTTCTCTTTTGAAAGAGCTTTGAAGGGCAGTTGCATAAGTCCTTGGATTTTTATTACTTTTCTGTATTCCAGATTTTGAGCCTTTATTAGTTTCCTTGTAACCATAACCTAGTTCATCCTTATTATTTGATGGTGTTTGACTGTTAAGAATGGCATCCAAGATTTTTGAACTAATTTCAAGCTTTGAAAGGTTAGTGCCTTTTTCAAGTTTCCTTCTTAGAAGAACTATTTCAGCCTCTAATTTTTCATAGTTTTGCTCACTGTCATTAAGTTGTTTACTTAAAACTTCTTCAATTATTTTAGCTTGTTGTAGTTGAGTTTTCAAATCAACAATGATTTATTCTATTTTCTTGATGTTTTTTGAAACTTCTTCTCTTGATTTTTGTTCTTCCTTATAATCTAACAATAGTTCTTTTAATGATTTTTTCTTCCTTTTATATTTTCTCAATTCTTTGAGAGCACTAATAAGTTATTCTTCAAGGTCTACTTCTCCTTCAACTTCAGAGTTTTCTTCATCTCCATTATTATCTTCAGTGATATTAGTTTGAGTTTCTATGCCCATAAATAGAATTTTTGATTCGTCATCTTCACTCATGTCAGATGAACTATTGTCTTCTTTGGAGTAAAAGCCTTTCTTTTTGTAGAATTTCTTCTTGTTCCCGGTTTTCCTTTTTTATGTTTTTTATGGTTATAAGTTTCTTCACCATCACTATCATTTTGCTTTGGATAGGGACATTTGGAGGCAAAATGCCCAACTTTTTCACAGTTGAAACATTTGAGAGGTAACTTCCCTTCGTATTTCCCAGACCCTTTCTTGAGTTTCATTATAAAGTTAGCCTCTTCCTCATCTAATATGTCTGAGTGACTTTCATTTGACACATGCTCATGGTTCTTTATTGCTTTTGAAGCTTTGAAAGTTGTTTCCCTTTTTTTATGGTCTTTCTTACCCTATTCTGATTTCATAGGTTATAAGAATCCCATGAAGTTCATCCATTGTAAGTTTGTCAAGGTTTTCTCATTGGTAATTATCTCAACATCTTTTGGACAATAATTTTGTCATCTAAATCTTCTCAGGGTGCTCTAATTGAATTGACAATTTCATCTACTCTTAGAAGATACTCTGCAATGTTTTCTTCTTTCATCTTCAAATTTTCAAACAATCATTTGTATGTTTGAAGTTTTTCTTGTTTGACTTTGGCATCTCCTTCATAGAAGATTCGTAGTTTGTCCTAGATATTTTTTGTTGATTTATAATGCATGAATTTGACAAATACAGTATTTGTTAATCCACCCATAATTGCATTTACAATGCTTGAATTATCATTGTATAGTTTCTTTGCAGTTGTGTCTGAAGGAGCATTTTCTGGTACATCATAATTGTTTACCATGGATAGCCAGACGTCACATCCCGGTTCCATTAGATAACTTCTCATTCTTATACTCCAGAATGCATAGTTATCTCCCTTGAATAGTGGAGCTTAGTTTGAGGACATCCCTTCATGTTGATCCATTGTGATTTCTTAGAATCTTCCTTCTGGTGATTAGACTAAGATGAAGGAATCCGCTCCGATACCAGTTGTTGGAATATTGTTTAATATTGAGAGGGGGGGTGAATCGGTATGTCTTCTTTTTCCAATATTTAACATCACTCAATCATTAATCTTATTAAACACAACAAATGATCAACAAAGAAAAACAGTACATAAAAGTTTAACATGAAACACCATAAATGTTCTTTTTATATAAAATTTAATTTTCATTTACAAGATACAATTTGTAAGAAACACCAATCTCCTCTTTTGAGCACCAACTCAAGGAGACAGCAATCTTCTGTATTGAGCACCAACTCAACGAGATAGCAATCCTCTATTTTGAGCACCAACTCAAGAAGACAACAATCTCATGTTTTTCAAGCACCAACTTGAGGAAGCTGGAACTCCTTGTTGTTTAGGATCCAACCTGTAGAGGATTTTAATCCTCCATTGCTCCACCCTCACTACATTTTTTAATATTCAAACTTCAATTTCTTCCTTTGGACTATTTTTTTGTTTAAATCTTCTTAAAAAATCATCGAGTCACCCCTTTTTTTAACATATTTTCTTGTTTATATAGTCATCCAACGGATATATGACATTGAACCATTATGTCTCTTTGTAAATAACAATGAACCAATGTACCTCTTCAATATAGGAATGTATATCTTCATTATAAGTATGTGCATTTTCAATATAAGATATTAATCATACTATTTTAATTAATACAATGTCAATGAACAATTGTGGCTTTTAGATCGTTTAGTCACATTTTCAATTGGATCAATAGATTTTGACTATCCTAATTTAATTCAGTTTTTACCTTACCATAAGTAAATACCACCATGGTTTGCAAATACCATGTGTTCTTTCACTTTTACCATTTTTCTTTAACTCCACTTTCACATTGTGTATTTTAGATCTTTTAGTCATGTTTTCAATTGGGTCAATAGATTTTGACTATCATAATTAAATTCACTTTTTACCTTACCATAAGTAAATACCACCATGGTTTGCAAATACCATGTGTTCTTTCACTTTTACCATTTTTCTTTAACTTCACTTTCACTTTTACCTTTTTCTTTAATCCAAGTTCACTTTTACCTTTTTTCTTTATTCCACTTTCATATTTACTCATCTTTTACATAAACTTCACTTCACTTAACTTTTCAACTTTTGTTATTTATTAAAGTCATATTTATATTTAATTCACTTTCATTTCCACTTTTGCGTAAACTCCATTTCCACTTAACTTTTCTACTTTTGTATTTATTAAAGTGGTACCAAGGTCACAGTTATATATAATCGCTTACTAACATTTGGCATATATTTGATCACTTACTTGCCTTTGATATTAGTGACAATTTATTCAACAATCAACTGCGTGAGTGGATCAAACCATTGGTGGTTGCTGAAAATTGTTTGGGTTTGAAGGGTCGTCGAATTTCGAACTAGCAAGAATGATGACCAAAATTTGCTATGAATATCGACTACCATGTTGATCTGACAGACTCAAGGGTTCTCGGTGCTGCATCAACAGATTTCCCTTCGACTACACCCTGAAATGATCGTGCGCGAAAAAGTATTCAAGAGGTCGACTCGCCAATATTTGTTATGTTCATCACAATCTTATCTCGACATAATATACAATCACAAGGACAAGGACAACTCGACCAGTGTAATAACTAAAATTGTTTCTTTCTTTCATTTTCATTCTTTCATTCCTTCAAAGCACTCGACTAGGCGATCTCTTGTATTCCGATAGTTCATTATATTCTTGTAACTCAATATTTTTATAGCTTTTACTACATTTTCATGTCATACTCCACTATGGTACTTATTGTCTTCATATTAATATCAATGTCAACAAGATATTTCCATCATTTAAATATAAAATAATATATAAATTAGTTTATAAAAATTTTAATTAAAATGAATTTTAAATATAAGTATAAAAAAAATTATATTTTTTATCTTCAAATTATTAAATAAAATACCCAACAATAAATTAATTTAAATATTAATTAGTTTATAAAACTCTGAATTAAATTAGCTAAAATTAACATCAAATAACAATAACCAGAAAAAATGAAACGTAATTTAATTTTTCACTTTTCAAATCCTAAATGTGATATAATCGAAATTTCATCATTTAAATATAAAATAATATATAAATTAGTTTATAAAAATTTTAATTAAAATGAATTTTAAATATAAGTATAAAAAAAATTATATTTTTTATCTTCAAATTATTAAATAAAATACCCAACAGTAAATTAATTTAAATATTAATTAGTTTATAAAACTCTGAATTAAATTAGCTAAAATTAACATCAAATAACAATAACCAGAAAAAAATGAAACGTAATTTAATTTTTCACTTTTCAAATCCTAAATGTGATATAATCGAAAAGATATATTCAATAAAGGTTGTTTTTCGATATGCGTTGTTAGTTTAGAAATATGCCATGTATTGAAAAAAAAATTATTAACACTCACATTTTACAAATTCAACCATTCATATCTATAATTCTTTGACGGATTTCGACGAATCCATAATGTAGCACATTAAACTACTATGTACTTAATTTAAATGTGATATTGTGGTGTAATAAATGATTTGATTACATATAAATAAATAAGTTGATTACATATAAATATTGAAAATTTAAATCACATTTAATATCACTAACATATAAATTGTTTATAAAAATAATAGAAAATAAAAACAAAAATTTAATTATAAAAAACAATAATATATTTTAACAATAAAAAATATAGAATAAAATGTATTATTATTTAAGTTTATAGAATATTTTGTAAGATTTTTGAAACAAAGATTTACTATAATTTATATACACCATGAGTGGGCCTAATGGTTAAGAACATGTGTTTCTTCCTAAGTAGTCACAAGTTCAAATCCAGAGTGGGTAGGATATGTATACCTCCGTAGACTTTACCAGTCAAATTATTGGGTGGAGGGGGCATCCCTTGTCCCACAAACAAGGGGGTCTCATACACCAATTTGGTGTGGCTTTACCGTGACCTTAAAAATAGATTATTATATATACAATTTGAGTGGGTCTAATGGTTAAGAACATGTGTTTCCTCTTAAGAAGTCACAAGTTCAAATCCAGAGGGGGGTAGGGTATGTATACCTCCATAGACTTTACCAGTCAAATCACTGGGCGGAGGGGGGTCCCTTGTCCCACAAACAAAGCGGTCTCATACACCAATTTGGTGTGGCTTGGTCGTGACCTTAAAAATAGATTATTATTATTATTTATGTTCTTTATTTTAAGGATGTCTCAATTTGCAATATATTTTTCATGGTGTTGTGGTGATGACGATGATGATGATTGACATCCATTGAAACCAGAATTGGTCTATCAAACCTTAAGAAAGGTAAGAAATTACTTAGATTTCTTTAGAATCTTATTTATGTGCTCAAAAAACATTGAGAGAATTGTCCAAGATCACCATAGTTTTGTTGACTTAAGAGGTTAGGTGGGTCAATATTGTGACAAATATTTTGAAATTGTGATCTAATTTGGGTATACAAAAGGCACTCTAGGAGAAAGTGTTTTTCATATTCAATCCTCTTAGTGTCACAAAGATGACAGATTCTTGCATCTCACGGTGTTTTGGGAATTGGCTAACACAGTTTTTTGTTATGTAGCTCATGGGAGTTGGTTCGTATTTTAGTAATGTTGGTTTTCTTCTTTGTACTAGTCAAGACTGAGATATACTTTCAATCTTCTAGATTGAGGTTGACCACCTCCTTATAGTATCTTAGCTTCATTTTATCATCTAATTCTTTATTGCACCATATATTCTCTTTAAATTTAGATGTAATAATATTTTCAATATTATTTATATTCCGTAGAATGACATCTTGTTGTATTCCCCAATGATTTAACCAATGGCTATAGTGAATAACCAACGAACAAGTTAAGAAGTAAGAAGACACTACAATCTTGATACCAGAAAAGCCACCCTTAAAGACTGACCAATCCGACAGGTCAAGGTTGGTGGAGAGGAAACAAGAAGAGAAGAAATTTGGGGCCAAATAACTGTATTAATTAATTATGACAACAAAATATTTGATGCTCTTCTACACTTTCAAAGAGGTGCAAATAACTGTATTGATTAACTCTCCCCATGAAGCTGACATATGCTACACACGAGCCCTCAAAGCATTAATGCTTCATTCTAGAGGTAGCTCCATGCTGTCATTGCTGCATAATCCTCTAATATCTATGTTAGTCTACTGCTGAGGTCCTCATATTGGTATAACATTTGCGGCTCACTCTCTCATTATCATCAATATCAAATCCATAGAGGAAAATAAAGCTCGCCATAACAAAGTGATTACCTTACCATAAATATAATAGGAGCCAATCTATCAACGTGAAAAGCACACATTGCACATCTCCCAGAACATTTAGGGCCTTCATTTCCTTTGCTGTTAAATTTGTGTATATTAGTACATCCAAAAGCAATGCATAACTACCGAGTATCAAGGATATCGGTGTCAAAGCAAGCCTCATAATACTCTTGGAATACATAACCAGGGGTGTCCATGTGAATTCCAGTGGGTACCCATCTTCATCTCAGAATTGTTTGCAAGGGACCCAGTTTTCATGGTTCCAACTAGCCACAGATAATGGCCCACTCCCTCTGAAAATATGTTTCTCTGTATGCATGGGACATGTTTCAAACCCTTCATCGGTTTTAACAGCAGGTTTCATTTCCCCTCCTTGGCAACAACCTTGCTGATCTTGGGACATCCTCAATAGTGCCCAATAAAGAAAACCCATAGCATGTCTCCACAACCATGAGAACCATCTTGATAAGCATGGCATCTCTATTATTGAGGAATTTGGGTTGTTCTCAAACTCTTCACTAGACAGTATGTCCACCCTAATGAGGACTCCTGT
>JASDQU010030963.1:6936-22326 GCA_032191745.1 Picea mariana | reverse complement strand
AGCACGTAAACAGCTATCAGGCGGGTACATTCGGCAGTCGGGTAGACCACAATGAGCAGGGTATCAAGCCCGAAACCTGTCAAGGGTATCGAGAGAAAATGGTCTGGAATACAACTGATGACCTCGAATGGATTCGAGACCCACGAAGCTCCGTGGAAAATGCAAACAACGGAATCCCTTAAAAGATCCTCTATATGTGTTCTCCACAACGCTCAGTCCAGCTTTGGAGGGGTTATCTCCGCTACCTTTCCTTACGCGACCTCGTGTTTAGCCCCTGTGTTAGAGGGGGGTCCTAAATAAATTTCCATAACTGGACTTCTACACTCCCTATTGACAGACTCCAATGTTTGGTTTGGGTGGCCTTGGATAATTTACTCTCCAACCTATTCCAAGGCCCTATTCTTGAGCTAGTGTATGCACCCTACAAACAGAAAAGTCTACTTGATTTTATTTAGCATTTCTTTTAATGGGATTTTTAAAGTCACAAGGTGTGAAAGTGAAACTGATGGTGTGTAAAAAGACTCAAAGCAAAATGAACAATAAATGCTTGGAAACAAAAACTTTTTCTAAAATGCAAAACCAACAACTTTTCAACAAGAAAGACTTCTTTTCTTTTCAAAATTACTAAGATTTCATGCAGTAAATATGAAGGACTTTCGCTCAGATCTGCGAGCTACTTATACTTGACATGCACTACAAAAACTTATGCAAAAAGACTTATTTCCTAGCTACTGATGCAACAACACAATCTTCAGATCAAGAAGAAAATGAAACAAGAATTTTTTTTATTTTATTTTATTGCAAAATAACGCAACAAGGAAAAATGATGACAAGAACGAAACCAAGAGAATGAAAATAAAACTATGGCTTAAAGCACAGATCAAAAAAAGAATCAGAGCACAAAATGCGAGAAAGCAATCAAGATAGCACCGATTTCAACACTTGCCTAAAAACCATAAAACCAATATTTTTTCTCTTTTGTCTTTTCTATCAAAACATCAACTAAACAACCCAGGCTAAGGATAATATGCCCTAACCTACTGAATGTGCAGCCTCAGACTCTAGACCCCTGAGAGGAGCTCTTCTCACCACAGGAGGGGATGACTACCCCACCCAAGCTAAAAAGCTGCCAATCAAGCCCGCGACTGTCACCAAGACAGCACGCATGCTGAGCTACAACAGCGCGTGGGTACCCGCGGGCTAAACCTAAGCAGGTTGCAGGTCTGTATAAAAACTGAGATAAAACAACACACAGGCAGCCCAGACCTGAAAAAGGCCTCTGGTATTGACAACCAGGGTCTCTGAAAGGCTTGGATGCTATTACTTTGACAGAAAAGGAAAATTTGCAAAAAAGAAAACAAATGCAAAGAATAACCAAAACAACAAGGAAGACTGAAAGCAAGATAGTAAACCAATTAGAACCCAGACAGGATCCAGAAAGCCCCCTAAGAAGGTAAACTTCTAACAGGGAAGAGCAGACTACCTCTTAAGCTTCTTGGGCTCTACACGCTATTGAAACTACTACAGCAGGTGTTCAAACACGGGCTGTAGAAAGTTAGGGCGCGGGCACACGCGTGCAGGCCTTCAGCAGGCCGCGTGTACCTCTGTGTGTCCCAAGAATAAATGTCAAGCATCAGTCAAGGAAGACTGGTATTGATAACCAGGTTCCCTGCTAGCATTGACCTAACAGACAACAAAATAAACAAAGAAACAAAAACTGAACTTCTTTAAACTACCCAAAAGATCTTTAACCAAATCCGGAAACCCTAAGAGTAAAATATCCCCATTGGAGTCGCCAATTCTGTTGTGGGGTTATTCTACCCTACGGACTAGCAAGATAGGGATTTAAACTTGCATGTAGATCATGACCCTTCAGAAATAACTTTTAACATTCTACCCCAACCTAAAACCCTTTTTCACAAGCAAACATGGGAAGAACCAACTAACCTTTTTATCGACGGTTGATGTAGATCCTCCGTTGAGCTTTATCCCCTTGCTGCTGCTTCTCCTTCCAAAAAGCGATCCTACAATCAAGACAAAACTACGCATGCATGCTATTGTTCTACTAGAGGGATAGAGATTAAACACAAATCAAATAACGTAGATAAGACTCATGTATTTGGGATGGGAAAAGTATCTTTTTTCATTAATCTCAATATGAATCAACTTGTAATGATTATAGAGACCAACCACCGTTCCTCGATCCTGATCCTGGGCTTCTCCTCTTCTTTGTCCTCCAACTGCTTTGCTTGAATTCTCCTAAAGCTTGAGGAAAGGCTAAAGGGTTGGGACAAAACGGATTCGGCAATTTGGTAGAGTTTCTTTGCTATGATTTTTCCTGCTTTGAATAGTACCCCTACCCCTCCTTTTATAGGCTAGAAGGAGCTAGGGTTTTAGGCGAACTCTCGGCCATGCATGGATGGGAGTTCTAGTTCACTGACAAAAAGCTTCTCATCCCAGCGGAAACTTTCCTGATTTTTTGCTTTGTTAGGTAAATGCAGGCTGTAGTGGGCCAGCTAGCATTCCAACGCATGCTGCAGAAGGTTTGCTAGCGTTCCAACGTGCCCAGTGATAGGTTAGGGCGTGAGTTACTTAATTTAGGAGGTTTTTGAAGAGTCTGTTCAGCATGGATTTGTCAATGAAGGGCAATGAGTTGGCCTGATGCCAGGTAAGCATGGATAGTGCAATTTAGGGTTATAACACTAGCAGTGATATTATCCTTTGTCACTACTTTAAATCTTCCATTGCTGCATGCAATTTATATTCCTTTCCTTATAGCTCTTGTAGTCTCCCATCTTTTGATAGTTGGGTCCATAGCTTCTCGATCTTCTCCAGCAGTCCTTCCACCCTATTTTGTGTAATGTTTTTTGTAGCATTTGTCGCGCCTTTCTCTCTTTACACTCTGATTGTTGGGGGGTTCATAGGTATCACACACTCCTCTAGTTCCTTGATCTGCTCTTTATATTGCTGTAGAGTCTGTGCTATATTTTTTGTCTTCTCGTTCGAATATGTTTCCTCTAATATTGTGTCATTTGAGATAGCTTGAAAGACTCCATCTATCTGGGTCTCCATCTAGTCCACTTTTTGCTGCACCATCTCTTTCCTTTGCCCATCTTGGCTAATGGCTTCCTTCAGTACCATATTTTATTCTTGCATTATTTGTAGATTCGTCGTGTCAGACCTTGCACTGGACTGAATCTCTTGTGTGACGCTAACCTGTAACTTATATAGCGCCTTTGTTGGTATCTTGGACATCACCAAATCTAATGTTTCAATATCCTTCACGGGCTTATGCGTCATTTCCTCATCGATGAACAACATATCTAGTGTTATGATAAGGATATCAATTCCATGTACTGTGATTTGTATTGTTTCTTCGACAGGTGCTCCTTCTCTTACCGACGTCGGTTTTTCCTTTTGTTGATGTTCCACCTCGATCCTCAACTATTCTATCATTTTTTTTAGCTTCTGTACCTATTCCAAAATTGAATCTCCATGGTTTTCTGCATTTTCCCAAACTCCTCATAGTCGATCTTCTACTATCGTGGATATTATCTCTACGTCATCTACTGTCAGTGATGTTTTCATTTGTTTCCTATGGGCCTTTGATTTCTTCTTGGCACCACTTACTTTCTCTATTTTTCTCTTCCATTGGGTGCATGGTTGTTCATATGCTTCGAGAATCTTTATATCCATGCCGGTGTCCTGCTCAACTTCTTCATCCATGGTCACATTTTCTGCCTTTGTCTATAGTTCCTTTTCACTTACCTATCCTGTCGGTCCTCCTGGTTCCTGCTCTGTAGCCTATGGAAATTATGTAGGACCACACTGTGACTTCTTTTTTGTCCTAGTCTTATTTCAAATCTATATGCTTTCCCCCACTATACCTATTGTTTTTTTCTTTTGCTAGATAGCACTATTCCCACCTATCTATTGTGTGGGGACTATGCTACCCTATGTCTAGACTTGTAATCGTGGCATTGCTCTTGGAATATATGGTACTTTCCACTCCTCATGCCACTCTTGGACCTCCATGTGGATGTCCTGCATCATCACACAGTACTTCAGTTGCAACCACTCCTTGGTTGGGTCCTTCTTTGCTTGTGTCCACATGCTGTGACGTGATGCATAGAAATTTGTTATATGTCCATACTCCTGAACAATTTCTGGTGAGATCCTCCATGTAGCTTCCATGTTGTTCTAAATATCTATTAAGTACTATGTGAACATGTCATTGTTGAATTTATTGACCTTGGGATCTGTGGTTCTTCGTAGTGATGTGTAGCATGCTGTGCCACATTTACCTGTCCTTGTCAAGAACATTGTATATGTCGATTCGTGCCACCCCATAAGTGCAATGAGGATGAGTAACCATGAATAGTGGAACAGAGCCCTATTATTGCACATCCTTATAGTCATCTAGGAATGATTTGAGTAGGCACGGGCCCCAACTCATCGAGCTCCCCTTTGTGCACTGTGCCTCAACTGCTACTACTCCTGTAGACACTTCTTCTTTTTGACACTTGCTCATTAGTTAGCAACCGAGAAATATAGTTGTAAACCGAGTGGTATGATCATTAATTTCATTGATCCTAATTCCTCTGTTCCCCCTCTCTATGCCATACTTCTCTTTAATCTCATCGGAGATGGAGTTTGTCTGAGTCTTGTCTTCTAGGTATTTCTACGACTTTTCCCCATCTGTTGGTAGCCCTGTAATCTCCGCGATGAGGTCAACATTGATTGGTACTGGCTTGTCCATCCATAGGATGCCTCTGTGCACTCTTTCTAGCAATTTTTTAGCACATGCATTTATGTATTTCCCACGCCCGAAGTGCGGTATGTCTAAGTGGTTCATGATACTTGTATTGTATAGCACTAATGGGCCCTCTCCCTTTCTCTCTAGGTAGCTTGTGCTGCCAAATATGGGAACTTTGTGGCATTCAAGAAATCATGGTTAGATTATTTAAGGCTGCCGAATCCTCTTATCATGTTATCCCCAATTTTCACTTCATTGGGAATTTTCAACATTACTATACTTAGCTCTGCCTGAGTGCATTGCATGCCCTGCATACTGGTTTATTCTCTCAACTTATTTTTCCTTGTGGGGATGGTAGTCCCCCCTCTTTCTCTATTCCCTGCTCTGGTTCCAGATCTAGGCCCTACTGTGTTGAGTCCATGGTCAGTTCTACTTCCTGTGGTGCTTTTCCCCTGGATGTGTCAGATTTCGTCCACTTGGCATCCTCTACTAGCTTCTTGCGCTCCTATCTGGATTCTTGCTCCTCCTCCACATGTAGTGTGGTCTGCTCGTATTTCGGTGTGTGTATTTCTTCCACATCCACCACTATTGGAATCTCACTGGTTCTATCCTATGGTCCCTATGTGCTACTCTGGGTTCTTTGTCCAGTTCTGGTTGGTGCTCCAACCCATGGTGATGACATGGTGGTTAAATTCAAATGGAAAGCTCTCAATTCATTGGGTGTTAGCGTAATTCCACACTCTATCATTCTTCTGCTCAACTCAACGTTTTTCTCCTTACCAAAAATCACAATGGGTTGGTTTTCCCCCCTCTTTCTGACTTTATAGTGTGTCAGGGAAATGACAGTTGTGTCGCACTAATACTTGTCACTTTTCCCCTTTTTCGTTATGTTTCCTGCACACGATACCTTTTTACCCGTTAACTGTTCTTCTACGTGTGATGTTTTCAAACCGTATTTTTCTTAGAGTGCCCTGTTCTGTTTGCCTAGTCCTATTCTATCAAGTCCCTCCATCTGCATTGAATTATTCTTATTTTTATCCCTCTTTTTTTTTTCTATCTGTGTAACTCTTTACTACACGGTAACTTCCTAAGTACTAGGAGGTCAATTGTCCCTATACATCTTTAGTCGACTCCCATTGATCATTCCTCTGACTTTTTTGCCACCTAAATATTTCAACTATACATCTCCCCCATCTATGAAAATCTTCACTTCATATGGTCCCAACCAATGCATTCTAAATTTTCCTGGGTACTGAAGAAATTTATTGTCATACACCAAGACTAGATCTCCTTCATTGAAACTCTTCGTTTTTATATGTTTTTCATGTCAATATTTATCTCTTTCTTTATGTACTTCTTGGTGAAATCCTCCTAGAATCCTATCTCCTTCCATCACCCTCAGCTAACCTAGCCTTTCTTGTACTGCACCTTGGTATGTCATGTTAGTGATTGATGCTACGCATAGACTAGGTACCAAATATTCTAATGGCACCACTACTTCTTGTCCATACACCAACCTGAATGGTGTCTTCCCTATCAATTTTTTGCATGTAGATCTATATGCCCATAATATTGCTGGTATCTTCAAGTCTTAATCATCCCTATTGACATTGCAGATCTTTGTCATTACATTCTTTAGAATCTTATTAAAGGCTTCCACTATTCCATTTGCTTGAGGGTGATATGGTGTACTCTTTTTATTATAGACTTCAAACTCCTCGGTCATAGCCCTAATAATATTGTTAATGAAGTAAGTGCCTTGGTCACTCATCAAAATCCTTGGGAAACCAAATATAGTGATCACTTGCTCAAACAAGAAGTGTGTTGTTGTCTCTGCACTGCAATGTTTTACTAGTGTTGCTTATGCCAATGTCATTAAATAATTTATCGCAGTATTGATATACCTTGCTCCTGACCTCTTTTATGGTGGATTAATTGTTCCCACAAAATCTATTTCCCATTTTTAAAATACTTGCAAGGTTACTTGTGGTCTCAGTGGCATCTCGTCTCGTCAATTATGTTTTCCAAGCCTCTAACATACATCACATTTCTAGCAGTAATCCTTTTCATCTCTATGAATGGTTAGCCACCGTAGTCCAACACATAATACCTTCTACACGGTAGATTTTCCTGCATAATTTCCTCCAGCTATTCCCTCATAGGCATCTGCTAAAATACCAGGTCTTTCATGTTCTAGTACACATCTTCTCAAGATGTTGTCTGCACCCATCTTGTATAACTGTCTTGCAATCAATTGATAGTCTGCATCTCTGACTACCATATTTTTCTTCTGCACAGTGTTGAATTCTTGTGGCATGGTCCCTGTACTCAAGTATTGAATGATGTCCTCAAAATATACATCAACTACTTGGAATGTAAATAACTATGCATTATGGAAGTTATCATCTAAATTAGTAGGTTCTTCTCCATTGGTGATCCTTGACAGGTGATCAGATCTTGCATTCAACTTCCCTGGTTTGACTATCACTTCAAAGTCAAATTCCTGAAGCATCAGTATCCATCTACAAATTCTCCCCCCAACACTAGCTTATTGACTAGGTATTTGAGGGCGGAATGGTCTATGAACATTTTAAAGTGCTTCCCAGGTAGGTAGTGTCTGAACTTTTGTAGTGCATATACCATTGCTAAGCCTTCCCTTTCTGTAGTATTTTAGTTATGCTTTGAATTTGACAATTTTTTTCTTGCAAATGCTATAGGATGGTCTAACTCTCCTTCTCTTGGCTGCACCAGAATATATCCAAGTGTTATCGTAGATGCATATACATGCACATGGAATGTATTTTCCCAATATAGGAATACTAGTATGGGTGTTGTTACCATTTTCTCTTTAGAGTGTCATATCCTTGCGACATTCCTCATTCCACTGAAATTTACTATCTTTCCTCAACAATTTCTCCATCGACGCAATGATTTGTACATACCCTTTTATGAATTTCCTATAGTAGTATGTGTGTCAAAATGTTTCTCTCAAATGATGTACTGATTTAGGTGGTGGTAAATTGGCAATCGCTGCAATATTGGCAGGATCTACTAGCAAGTCTTGTTTGCACACTATATGGCCCAATAGTATCCCAAAAGGTGTCCCAAATATGCACTTCTTGATATTTCATGATATCTGACACTGCCTTCATCTTTCCAACATTAGCCGTAATACCTCTACATGGTATTTCAATAGACTTTAGACTGTCCAATCATCCATATATACCTGTAAAAACTAGTGGATGAATTCTTTGAATGTAGCTATGACTACTCTTGAGAATATTGCTGGTGCATTATTCAGTGCAAAAGGCATGACTGTGTACTGGTAGGAACCCCATTCCATGGAAAAAGTGTTCTTTTACCTATCTTTTGGGGCTATCTTGATTTGATGGTATCCTGAGAATCCATCTATGAATGAGTATGCATCTTGGCCTCCTAAATTCTATGTGAAAGGGGTAGGGAAAGGGTCATGTAGGCAAGCATCATTCAACTTCCTTAGGTCGACACATATCCTTATCCCTCCCTACTTCTTCTCTTGAAATACCATAGGGATTACCCATTCAGATTCCTTCACTGGTTCTATGATTCAAGCCTCCAACATTCTGTCAATTTCTTCTTTTACTTTCTGCTTATATATTGGGTTCAATCTATATGGTCATTGTTTGACTGATCTAGCCTCAAATTTGAGAGGTATATTCATCTCTCCTATCTCTCCTGCTATGCCTTTCATATTTTCAAATTTTGTGGGGAACATGTCACTGTACTCGCGCAATAACTTTGTTATTCTTTTTTTCCATTTGCTCATCCCAGTAGTCTCCAATGATGGCCATTTTGGGATTCTCAGCTGTCCCAATGCTGAATTTCTTCACCTTGATCGACGCAGAAAACACTTATGATTCCAGAGGTGGACCTTCCACCCCTCTCTTGACTTCAACTTCTGTAATCTGAATGTTGCATGAATCATCTTCATATGGTGCTTCTTCTTGCACATGGTAGCATGACAATAGTTCTTTCACTTTTTTTATGTTCTATTGTTGATATTCTATCATAAGTTCATCTTTTGGTTCCTTAATGAATATCAACCTTTTGATTTGTTTTAGTGCTAAATCTATGTTGGGGTTCTCATGTTCAAATGTGAAAGTGACTATAAAATTTGGCTATAACACCGTCCATTCAACAATGCCTCTGTGCAGTTCCTGGTCTATATAAAAATTTGCTAGAATCCTTTCCAATGTGTGAATAAAGTGATGAGGCCATTCTTCTGATGGTGTCATTTTCCATAGTTTTTTTCACTTCTTCAATTGTTTTTCTGGTGTCACCTGTCCGTCATATATCTGCAATTGATTGCTTCCTTTTTCTATGACAAATTTGATGTGCAATAGCCTCTTAAATTGGTACCAATCCTTGATTGTCTCTTTATGCACACCCCACCATCATGCAGGTGTTTCCTTGAGTGCTATGTCTAGAGATAAGAGCCTATTATTTTCTAACACATCATATTCATATCTTGTGAGGAATTCCTCTAGGTCATTCACCCCATGAAAGCTGGGAGGTTCTCTTATCTCTGTACCCATCCATCTTACTACGTGGTCTATTCTTGAGCACCTTCTTGTGGAGACTTCATGTAATATCTACTGCCAATTCTCCAACCTTGTATCTGAGTCTGATGTGCATGACATGATACTTCTCCAAATGAGTACCCCATCTATAGTTGGATTCACATAATCTTATTCTCGCGTGGTGGTTCTGTATAACTGGTTAATTTCCTCTAGGTATAAACAAGTGGGTTTTACAAATCTTTCTCCTTATGATGGATCCAATGGTGTAATGACTCTGTACTCACCTGACTCAAAATTCATATTTCTCATCTTTAGATTGATTATGGAATGATTATCAAATGCACAATCCAATACAATAAATAATGGATAAGGTGTTGTGCCATACACAATTTCTATCACTTCGAAATCATCGTTAGTGCGTAATCCATCTTGATTTACTGCCACACCCTTTAACCTTACAATTGGTAGAACCCTGTGTTGATTAGATAGTTTCAGCTAAATGGGTGAATATCCTAATGTGGGATCTCCCATACATTTCCATGTCTTCTTGGATAGTACATTCACTTCGGAGCATAAATCTAGTATGATATCCCCCATGTTGAAATCTCCAATGTTGGCGTTCAATCTGAATTATCTGTTTGTTCTCCTACTCGTATGCAAATGATTAATTATTTTCTGTTTGATCTTTCCCTCTACTTCTGTGATACATATTTCTACCATATTTTGTAACACTTTCACATATGATGGATCATTTAGTAGTTTAACACAGGATTGTAGAAAATCCTTTGTGGTACTTACTTGTCCTATAGGTTGTGCTTCATTAGTGTGATCCAGCGATGAAGGAATCTCGTATGTTGGTACATCCTAAGTATTTTGTGTAGTTGATGTGGATGCAATGTCCAGCTTCAAGAATTATTTTCTGTCTTGCTTGAATATCTCATTTTCGTTCTGCACATCAAACTGCTTCTGTGGTTCAACGTTCTTCTTTACCCATTGGTGTTGTGCTGGATCTTGTCTTACTCCATCATCTCTTGTCTTCGTTCCTCCATGTGTAACTATGTTGATATTTCTTCCATCATCCCTTTCTTCTACATAAATCCATTGATAATTCATATTGTTTTGATTTCTCTTTTCCTGGATATTTCCCAATAGTGTCAGACAGTCTTCTGTGTCATGACCAAATGCACGACAATACATACATGTCACGGGTGGAATTGGAAATAATATTGCATAGTGTCCTGGTTGTTGATAGTTATGGCATACCACTAGTCCTCTACCTCTTCCAAAGCCTTCTCTATGTCATCCTCCACCTATGTAGCCAACTCAATCTCCTCGTAGTGTGTTGTACTGTGGAACCTAGTTATACTGCGCAGGATTATATTGTGGTTATGCGGTATTGTACTACGGATGCACAATGTTATATTGTTGTGGTGTGGTGTTATATGGGGTTAGTACTTGATTGAAATGTGGCATAGCTTGCCTTGTCATCATTTATTCCTGGACCCTATAGGTGTCTGATGTTCTTTTCCTCATCAACTATTATCCTGCAGCCTTTGTCATCATGGCCTACTGACTTGAAAAAGTTGCAATATGAACTCTTAGGCATTGTGTAGTATTTCTGCATCATTGGGTAGTGATATGGATCATGCCATTGTGTCTTATAAATCTCACACCATAGTCCTCATGATGGAAAAGGGTTTGGCAGTCCTGTTTCCATGTACTACGCAAATATTGGGCATTTGTTCTTATGGCGTTTTTCTGTCCTACATGTGGTACACCAAAAAACTTCTCTTTTGTCCTTACCCTTGTTCTGGTTCAATTGAAATGTTATATTCTTTAGGTCTTCCTTGAGCTCCTCTATTGTTGGATCCTTTTTCTGATATTGGTTCTCTTATTGTTGCAAGGCTTCCTGTAGAGCCTCTTCTTGGGTATGAAACTTCTTTTCTCTCAAGGGGTATTTCAAATGTGGTAGCAATGAATTGACAAGCAGATGCCTATGATGCATATCAATCATGACATACTTCATCTTTCACTTTAATCATTTGAATCATTGGTCTATCTCCCAGAAAAATTCTCCTAGTTTCTACTTGATCTCTATCATTTCATTCATGTATTGATCCTCCGAGCTAGGATTCTGGAATTCATTTATCACTAGCTTCTTGATATCCACAATCATTCTGGTTGTTCATGGTGGACTATTTGTAGCTAATCTCATGTACCAATCCAGTGCGTGGTCTCTTAGCATGATGGCTAACTGTGCAAGTTTAGTGTCCCAATCTGTGATTTGTTTTGCTTCCAAGATCTTTTCACAAATGAACATGTGCTTCTCAGGGTCCTTCTACACCTCTCCCTTGAATTCTGGTAACCTGATGGTGGGATCATGTTATTCCATCCTGAATGTTGATCTAATACCTCCACATGGTGTAGATCCTTGACTAATGCTTCCTAAACTGGCTCCCACAGTTTTTTCTCCCCATGTAGATGTACTTCATGCTGCATTTCTTCCACTGAAATTCAGTTGTCTGAATGGTGGTGTTCTTTCTGGTGTATTAGTCAGACATTGGTTTATGGGTTCCATGTTGACTTTGATTTGGATAGGAGCTCTACCTCCAGTTTATTGTCTTGGACATCTTTTCTTTCTTTCATATGCCACGCATAGGATTTCCTCAATCTTCTCCATAGCCTGAAGATCCTCTACCACTTCTTCATCACTTGCCAAGCCATCCCTTGCAACTATGGATCTCTTCTTATTGTTTATCTTAAATTGGTAAGGAACTCCACTAGATGTTCTTCCATCTGTTTCCATGATCTTTTTGATCTAGTATTCCTCCATCATGATTGGATCCAAGGCCTCCTCCTTTTGTTTATCCATCTCTTCCTCCATTTCTCCATCTCTTATCAATGCTCTCCCCCTTCCCCCATGCACGTAGGAATTTTAGCTATCTGAGGCCATTGTCATTACACCTTTATTATATAGTAACACCTTGATGGAAGTGTACAATGATTTGATATACCTCTCTCGAGGTCCCTTTGGGAACTCTTGCTATTCTGTGATGTAAGACTTCACAGTATCTACTACAATTTCTATGATAAATCCTGCAACAATGTTGTCTAACAAGAAATCTACTGCATGCGTAAAATTATTCTCACCTTGTTGTAACTGCATGATCTCAATAGGATTCCATTCTAGCTATCCGATCTGATTTGTAGGGTGTTTGTCTTTCAACCTCAATATCCACTCCTACAACACAGGAAGGAAATCACAAAAAAAATACCTCATGCAAGTCATTGAATATGTATTTGTCCAGATATTTGTGTGGTTTTAACTTCGGGTTTCTGTTATTTTTCTGTGCAAATTCCAGCTCCTTTGTTTTCAACTAGATCTTGATCTCTTCCTTTGTTGGGTTCCACGGTCTCAACATATCCTTTTATATTCTCATTCTTTTAACATTGTGTCATCAGATCTTCATGACTCTCCAACAGATCTCATTCACTCAATCCCTTTCTGTTCCAACTGATAATGAAACCATTTTTTGGTCAATACTTTATCTACTCTGATCTTACTTTAATGTCACAAGTTGATCCAGGTTTAGATTTAAACAAGATTCCAACAAAATCCCTCTAAAAGTACTGCCCCCCCTGGTAAACCAGATGACAATGCATTACATAGGGTGCATTGGACAGTCTCACCCAAGATATTTCTATGGGTGGTTGCAATACTCATATGCTTGTATCCAGGGAATGAATGGGGATCTATGATTAAACTCAGTGACCTTTTATCATTCACTAGTTCATACATCTAGATTCATTACACTGTAATTCTTACTCATGCATGTAATATATCAGAGATAACTAATTTCTTCATTCATTTATCTAACATCTTATCATCAACATCAAAGAATGTACCTAATATTTAGTCGTACAACACAGGTTCTACCATGGTTCACCCCTCCTAGGCTACGTCCACAAAGATTTGTCTAGTCTTCTCTTTTATTATCTTTGGTTCAAACCTATAGTGCCACACACATTACAAATATTCCTCAAAACATGTCAATATCTTACAATGAGGAGGACTATATTGCACTAGTCTCCTCAAATTGTGATATAGACTCAAGATCTACCTTAATCCCTCTTGTCAGCTCAAAAACTTATGAAATTAGACCGGACTTACAACAACAACTACTAACAATGTTCGAACATGCTAGTATCCAACCAACTCTGAACCAACCCTCCTACCTAGACCTCCTAGGTACCTATTCATACATATTTTTGACTTACCAGCCATTACATTCTCTTACCAAAACCCTAACCATATCCTAGCTAGGTCTTCTTGCATGTGTACCTTGCATGCCTTCCTCTTCTGCATGCATGTCTGTTTTACACGTGTTGATCCTTTTGCATGTGCATTCGCCTCACATGTCATTCATTTCCCTCAAAGATGGTTTGTGCCCAATAGTGGCCCATCCTTCTATTGTATGAATTATCTCTCTCTTCCTTTGGTCTAGATATTCATATGAATGTCCTTCTTCACCTATCTAATATCTATTTGAATCATAGTCATTCATGGTCCAACTCTCTCTGCATCAACACTTGGATGAAATACTATTCACCAAACCTATGATATCTCACTCACTCATACAATGTGTAAGCAAAAGTCCTTCTTTGATTCTACACTATTGAATGACTCCACACTAGAAAAATTACTTCTTTTATATATCTGTGTAAAATTATATTCTCCTTCACCCTATCCTTTCTTTTATAAGATTGAGTTATGAACTAACCCTAATCTCCAAAGCGATTGACGTTTGAGATTACTTCTCACCTCACTTGAGATTAACGACTATTATTTAATTCACTGATGTTAATTAAATCATTTCATTAAATAAAACTCAAGTCACTAATAAAATATTTTTACTTCCACATGTTGTACTCTAAGCCTATGTGGAAGTACCTATCCAATGCTACATGCATAATAACCCCCCTTCCCTGACCAATCCTGTTGTTGTTCCCCCACAACTACCCACTAAAATTCTCTAGCCTAGAGGTTTTCAATGGGTACCCCCTATCAAAATTTTAGCAAGGGATTTTATCACTACTAAATTGATTTGTTACTAATACAATAAACTATCATTTTTTCTATGTAGCCCCAAGTCTATCCCAAGAGCACCTATGGTAATCAAAGATATTATGAATTTTTCTCTCTATGTTTGTTATCCCTTTTTTATTGATGAATGAGATACACTTCCTAAGGAAAAAATTAACTCATATGACCATACCCGAGGTCTATCAGATCACTCCATTGGAATTCTACTCATTGGGGTGAAATAACATGCAACTCAAAATTCCTGTTTGATGGATCATTTCCAATAGCACTATTGGGAAGCTTTCTATTGGTGTCAATTTCAACTCCAATGGATCCTCTCCGATGGAGTTGTCATGATTCATATAACTTCGCTACACCATAAATTTCTTATCCGGTGTCTTCTGTCAAGTTGTTACTGGCCCAAAGAACTGTTCTACATGGTAAAAGTCAGATGTATGAAGCGGATTCCTTAAATAACTACTAGCATTATGTGGTGGATGATGATTTTGTTGATTAAGGTTGGTTTTCATTGATGTCAACCCTTGAAGAAAGCCCTGTAGCACAAAGGTTGGGTAATGGACCCAAGATTGTTTGATGTAAATATGACTCATTACTGTCTTGTCATGGTTGATAATAAGTAGAAATGGATGAACTCCAAATTGGTCCCCTTATGGTGAAAAGCCTCATGGGAATATGCTTTACGGATTGAGTTATCCTAGAAGTATGGTTAGAGAACCCATGCTTATTTGTGGAATAATGAGATGAATGCCAGTGAATTTTTCAGTGAAACTATCCTATATGGATATTTCTTGTCATACCATTTTCGGTGGTATGTTGAACTGTTGACGGGCGAAAATGATCATCCGTCAATTGGAAGAGCGTGTCCGGTCCGGGGTTGTCTAAATAACCCAAGCCGTTTGGTATAAATCGTTCTGACGAGTTTAATGGCTCTTTTGGCCAATCTAAAAGTCCTAAAAGAAACAAATAAAAGA
>JASDQU010030962.1:0-22326 GCA_032191745.1 Picea mariana | reverse complement strand
CTCACCCCCACATATTGAAGGTGACCATTCCTCTCATTCCCATACCTTGCAGAACCATCACTTTCAACGTGAACTACGCCTTCCATGGGTGGATGTGACCAAATTTGATGGCTTGGACCCCACTAGTTGGGTAACCTAAATGGAACATTACTTCTCTTTATACAGCATTACAGATGACTTGGCCAAACTCCGGTATGGTGTTCTCCATCTAGATCAAGAACGTTGGCAATGGTGGCAATGGAAAAAAAAATCTCGTCAAGGGTATATTGCTTGGACACAATTTGTGGCAGAGATTTATGAACGCTTTGACACTGACACCAACCATTTGGGCCATTTGACAAAGATGAAACAATTAGGAATAGTGGAAGACTTTATATCTTTCTTTGATCNATCAGTGGCCTCAAGGATGAAATTCGGGCCCATGTCCTCATGGCTCAGCCTGAGAGTTGGGTGGAGGCTACCAAAATAGCTTAAGAAGAACAACAGGTTGTATATTCTCAAAAATGTAAACCCTCCTTCATCCCTCGCCCTAAACCAGTAAATCCCACTACTCCCTCCGCTCCACTAAAGATCCAAAAATTGACCCGGGCTGAAATGGATGAATGCCAACTCAAAGGCCTTTGTTATAACTGTGACGAAAAATATTTCTCAGGCCAAAAATGTAAAGAACAAAATATTTTTATGGCCATCTCTGAGGAGATTTTGGAAGAAGATGAAGAAACTCCCTCTATGTTTGAATCACCTGAATCCACTGACATAACCCCTCCCTCAGACCCTCCCGAAGTAGAACCAGCCATTTCCCTCAATGCTCTCACTGGCTTCTCTGATCCCCAAACCCTAAAGCTAATCGGTTACATCAAGCATTAGAAGGCCATCATTCTGGTTGATAGTGGCAGCACCCATACTTTTATTCATCACCGCATTGCCCAAGAAACTCATTGCTACATCCATGCCATCAATAATTTCCAAATCATGATTGCCAATGGTGGTTCCATGAAATGTGGAGGGCGTTGTGAAAATGTGCATCTCCAGATTGGTGACTACCACCTGAAATCCCATATGTTTGCTATCGACATGGGAGGTTGTGACATTGTGCTGGGTCCAAACTGGCTAAGGCCTTTGGGTCCCATTCTCATAGATTTTAAAGACTTAACCATGCAATTCTACCAAGAGGGCACCAATATAAGTTCCAAGGCAACACCGCCGGTTCACCTAAGATCATTAGTTCCCATCGCATGGAAAAGATGCTCAAAAAGGGTCATTCTAGTGTTATCGCCCAACTCCATGCCATACAAGCAACAGAGACACCCTCGGTACTGCAAGACCTCCAAGCCATCCTTTCTAAACATAAATTGGTCTTTTCCACTCCCCAAGGCCTCCCTCCTTCTCATGGTGTCCACGATCATTCCATTCCCCTTATACCAAGAAGCCTTCCTCCCAATATCTGTCTGTATCGTCACCCCTTTTCCCAAAAAAATGAAATTGAGAAAATGGTTCAGGAACTCCTCACTGCAGGCATTATCCGCCCTAGTACGAGCCCCTATTCGTCTCATGTGGTCATGGTCTTGAAGAAAGAAGGTTCTTGGTGAATGTGTCCCGACTTTCATTCCCTCAACAAACTTACCATCAAAGAGAAATTCTCCATTCCTGTCATTGATGACCTCCTGGATGAATTGAGTGGCACCCAATTCTTCACTAAACTTGATCTCCATTCGGGCTACCACCAGATACATATGAAAGAGGTAGATATTCCCAAGACTGCCTTTAGAAATCATGAGGGCCACTATGAGTTTTTGTTCATGCCCTTTGGCTTGTGTAATGCCCCCTCCACCTTCCAAAGCCTCATGAATCACGTCTTTCATCCTTTTCTCCACCATATTGTCTTAGTTTTCTTTGATGATATCCTCATCTATAGCAAAACCTAGACAGACCATATTGGTCATGTGGATCAATTTCTCCATCTACTTGCTCAGCACTAACTTTTCCTGAAACAGTCTAAATGTGCTTTTCGTGCCTCAGAAGTAAAATACTTGGGTCATCTGGTTGGCAAAGATGGTCTCAGGGTGGATCCTAAAAATATTGAAGCTATGCAAGACTGGCCTCACCCAAATACTCTTAAGAGATTGCGTGGATTTCTAGGCTGAACATGGTATTATCGCAAGTTTGTTAAGAATTATGGGAAGATTGCAACACCTCTCACTGCTCTCCTAAAAAAGAACTCTTTCACTTGGACTCCAACTGCTGCTCAAGCCTTTCAAACCTTGAAGATGGCCATGTGCACCACTCTAGTCCTCACCCTTCCTGATTTCAAAAATACCTTTGTGTTGGAATGTGATGCCTCAGGGAAAGGAATTGGTGTTGTCCTTATGCAAGAGGGTCAACCTTTGGCCTTTACTAGCAAGCAACTATCTGAAAGAAATCTAAGCAAATCCATCTATGAAAAGGAAATGTTGGCTATTATACATGTCGTGGATCTGTGGCATCCTTATCTATTGGGGAAACGGTTCTGAATTAAGACAGACCATCAAAGCCTCAAGTATTTTCTGGAACAACAAATTTCATCCCCAGAACAACAAAAATGGGTGACTAAACTCTTTGGATATGATTATGAGATCATTTATAAGAAAGGAAAAGACAATGTGGTTGCGGATGCACTTTCCTGAAAATATGAAGATGAAGGATCCCTTTTTTCTCTTTCATTCATTGTACCATATTGGCTCCAATCTGTTCACCAGGAATGGTTACAAGATCCCAAAAGTTCACAGTTGATCCAGCAATTGCAATCCAATACTCCAGCTTCCCCGGGGTATTCTTGGCTCCATGAGGAACTTTGATACAAAGGTCATTTGTATTTAAGTAAGCAATCAAATCTTAAATCCACAGTACTTTATGAGCTTCATGCTACACCCACAACAGGGCACTCCGGGTTCACCAAAACCTATGACAGGGTCAAACGTTCCTTTTTCTGGGATGGTATGAAACATGACATTCATAATTTTGTAGCTAAATGTGATGTAGGTCAATGCAACAAGGGAGAAACAGTCAAATCACCGGGCACACTAAAACCACTCCCAATTCCACCTGCTATTTGGAAGGATATCTCTATGGATTTTATTACCGGCTTACCCAAATCAGGAAATAAATCCATCATCATGGTGGTTGTTTATCGCCTTTCCAAGTATGCTCATTTCTGAGACCTTCAACACTCATTTACAGCATCCACGGTGGCTCAAATATTCATGGATCAGGGCTTCAAGCTTCATGGTATGCCACACTCTATTGTTTATGATCGCGACCCAACTTTCACAAGAAATTTTTGGCAAGAACTGTTCAAGATGCAAGGCACAGAATTGCATCTCAGCACAGCTTATCATCCCCAGACTGATGGCCAAACGAAATTTGTAAACAAGTGTTTGGAAACATATTTTAGGTGTTTTTCCTCATAAAAGAAAAATCAGTGGGCTCAATGGTTACCCCTAGCTGAATGGTGGTACAACACTTCATACCATACAGCTACACGCATGACTCCTTTTGAAGCAGTATACGGACATAAGCCACCTTCAGTTCTCTCATACTTACTGGGTGCCTCGAAGGTCAAGGCAGTTGACCTAACACTTACAACTCGAGAGGCTATTCTCCGTACCCTCAAAGAGAATTTGGTCATGGCACAGAATCGCATGAAGCAACAAGCAGATCAAGGTCACTCTGAACGTCAATTTGTAGAAGGGGATCAGGTGTTTCTTCGACTACAACATTACAAGAAAAATTCCCTCAAGGAAAAGCATTGTCAGAAGCTAGCGCCCAAATTTTATGGTCCTTATACCGTGCTCAAGCATGTGGGACAATTCGCCTATCAGTTAGCTTTGCCCAACCATTCGAAGCTACATCCTGTTTTTCATGTTTCATGCTTAAAAAAGGTGATTGGAGCTAAGTGCCAAATTCAAACCAACCTTCCAGAGTTAGTTGAAGAAGGATCCATTTGGCTACAATCAGAAGCATTTTTGGACCAACGTGAGTGTCGCCTACATCAAAGAACCATCAGGGAAGTGTTATTCCAATGGAAAGATACAACTCCAACAGACACCACTTGGGAACCAACTACCATTCTGCAGCAATTTCCTCATCTCAAGCCTTGAGGACAAGGTTGTTTTTAAGGGGGCGGACATGTTAGGGTCCTAACCTGCACATAGGTAGAACAATATATTCATATGTAATAAAGGTCAATATTAATAAGGCCTTTCAATAAAATAGAATAAGGCGGATGTAAGAAGACCTAATAGAAGCTTTTGCTTCTAGAAGGATCTTCCTCTAGATGCTTCTTTTTAGTGTAAATAGGAGTCGAGGGTATGAGAACCCTAGCTTTGATATTATTGTAATAGAGATCTGCTCAACTGGAGGTTTCCCCCTCGAAGAGGCCTATGAACATTGCTTTCAGATTCAAAGTGTGATTTCTGTTGTTATTCTTATATCATTTCAGTATTATTGTGGTGAATGTTCTGGTTATATTGTTGTTATTCTTCCATTACTAGCATTTTATTTATATTCTACATACATTTTATATCTAGTATATTACACATAACCTCATTTTCAATGGTAGATGCACCACTCCACTCCATAACATCTATTGGTAAGATTTTCTAGGGGGAAGCATCAATAGAAGCTCGTTGATGATATAAAAAGAAATATCAGTCAAGTTCCAGTGCTCATGCTACCAAACTTTCAAAAGCCCTTTGAAGTGGAGACATATGCAAATGGGTATGCCATGGGAGTAGTTTTGATGCAAGGAGGAGGGTCGATAGGATATCATTCTGAAGTATTTCATGGGGCAGTTCTCAGCCTCCCTACCTATGAAAAGGAGCTCTTTTCCTTCGTACAAACTGTCAAAAAGTGGAAGCACTATCTACTTGGAAAGGAGACCATCATCTACACAAATCAACAACCACTATAATATTTGCAAGCCAAGAGCAAGCTACAACAAACTAGGCATTACAAGTGGATGGGCTTTTACAACAATTTCATTTAGTCATAAAGTATAAGAAGGACACCACAAATAAGTTGGAAGACATTATTTCACGACCACCCACATCCAAGATTTTAGATTTGGTAACTTTGATGCACATGGATCATTTTACCCATGATGCATACAAAGAGGCATACACAAAATATGAGGACTTCAAGGAAGTGTTTCAGTAGCTATAGGGATAAATTTGTATAGAATAAGGTGATGGAAAGGATGACAATCATTTCTATAATGGTTTACTCTAAAATATTGACAAGATTTGTGTTCCTAAAGGTGAAGGATTGTAGCTTATCAGAGAGGATCACACCTCCAAGGTTGCAAGACATTTTGGTGTTGGGAAGATAGTTTCCAACCTCCATAGGTATGTGTATTTCCCCAAGATGCAATAAGATGTAGCCTGACATATTAGAGGATGTATACTTTGTTGTACCAACAATCCTAGTAACAGGAAGCAAGGTCTATACTATCCCTTACATGTACCCACTCAACCTTGGGAAATCACTTCCATGGATTTTGTGGGAGTTTTACCAACAACCAAGAAGGGACATTACTATCTATTTGTGGTAGTGAATAGGTTCATAAAAATGTGCATTCTCATAACTTCTAAAAATATACCATCAATAGACAAGAAGGAGAAAACAAGTTCTTTGAATAGGTCTGGGTGTGATTTGGGATACCAAGGAGCAACATCTCAGAAATGGATACCGGATTTCTTAGTGCATTTTGGACTATATTGTGGGAGAATATGGACACTAAGTTGAAGAGGTCTACATCATTCCATCAACATATTGATGGGAAGAAGGAAGTAGTCAATAGTACTTTGGTGCAACTTTTGAGGGTGTTAGCACTCTGTAATTTCCAAAGGTTGTCAAGGGTAGAAGAAATTGATAGAGGTAACTTATCAAAACCACTTTTGAAACTGGAATCTAGCCCTGCCAGTTTTAGAGAGGGATCTCTCTGTATGATTTATATTTGTTTAGGTTTTAGATATTAGGCTAGTTAAGAAGATCTGAGTTTGTTTGTTTATAAATATTGGCTGAAGAATTGCATTAAACTTCCATTGGGATATGGGGTCTATATTAAAGATTAGGATCAGATACAGTTTTATGAGGTTGCTTCACAGAGAGAGATAGTGAGACCACTAGATCTATTAGAATTAGGTGGGATGGAAAAGACAAAACATGTGAGAAAATCAACCAAGCAAAGAAGTAGTTAAGAATTTCTTTACTTAATATCAAATGAATAACATGTAGATCAGCAAAATACCAGAAACATAGTGCACGTGAAAAATGTTGTTCATTAACTTCCTTTTAATGATTAGAAACTGAAAAAATAATAATCACAGAGAAAGATAAACATTTAGTAGAGAAATATAAACATCACCAACATTCAAACGCAAGAATCATGTGAATATCCTTTTTATTACTAGTCGATCCTTTTGAAAAGATTACACAAATAGATCCTTGGGAAAAAAAATCAACCCTCAATACTTCGAAGTGAGAAGTATTTATACAATAGTTACATCAGATCCTGTCATAAATGACTAGGATATTGTGGATAAAAAATATAACTAATTAGATTACAAGTTACAAAATAATAGGAATGTTGATAATCTATTCGAATCCTTGGTGTTGATTCTGGGGGAAGTAGTTGATGATTCATCACATTGGCTTGACTGTCTTCTTCATGCTGACTCATAAATCCACATCACTTTTACTCGAGTAAATAACATAGGTCTTCCCATCTCTTTTGACTAGGGATGGAAACCTTGAGCAACTTTCTGTATTTTTCATCCATTTCAATGTACTTGGAAAAAGTAGGCTTTGTGATGAAAATGTATTTTATCTCATTTTGGATGCTCATGTCCAACTGTAAAGTTTCTAAGAAATCCTTGCCAATAATTCTCCCTTGTATACCTGCAAATTTAGAACCATCCTTTGCCATTGTGTTGATCTTATTCTTGTAGTCTGACAGAGTGATGAGCTTATCATTTAGCACTAGTAGTCCAAGAAGTTCCTTCTTGTGTAGTGTGTCAACCTTGCTGAAAAATATCTGCACTCCAATGTCCATCATCAGAGATTTCTCCTCTAGTTGAAGCATCAATCCTTTCTTGGTCAAGACCTTCTTGACCTCAAGGATGGTCTATGTCATGTCTTCAATTTCAAATGCCTCTAACTCCTATTTGGTCTTGGAGTTTGGGAACCCCATGAGCTTAGTGGTCTCTGTAGGATTCTCCCCTAATTCTTCTCTTATATTTTCAATTGTTTCTCTGGCCTTCTGTACTAGTTCATGTTGTTCAAAAACAATCTGTATGAATGGCCATATCTCTACCATTGATTTTCTGATGTCCATCCAAATGTTTTTCTTGGCCTTAGACATTGTTTTAGCCATGACAGTCTCCTTCTGGAACTTTTGTAATTCTTGGATGAGTCTTTGTGATTTATGCATCTCTGTATTATAGTTGGCCTGGAACATGGATTTCAGCTTCTGGAGGTTTTTTACCTCTTCTTGCAATCTTCTGATTTCTTCCCCTTGAAGGGTCATGTCCTCCATTGACTTCACCAACTTCTCAGAAGCATATGGAACTTTTACTGGGATGGATGATGGAATATATGTTGTTGTGTTTGTTGATGTTGTATTAACTCCTGTGAGAGGGGTTGCATCTAGTGGGATAATAGCCATCTACACACTCTTTTCTTTCTCTTTAACCAACTTATCTAGCTCAACCTCCATCTCCTTTATCTGTGCATTCTGCTCCATTATAAATTTCAACATCTCCTCTTTGTGGACTTCACTTTCAGCCATTTCCTTTGCTTGTGAATCTTCAGTGGCTGGAAGTTTCAATTGTTTCCTTAGAGATTCTATGTCATCATTTTTCTTCTTCAGTAGTTCCTTGGCTTCCTTGAAATTCAATGGATCATAACCGATCTTCAATACCAGTTTCTCTAGGGATTTGATTTTATTATCCTTCGCCAGAGAGTATATCTTTTCCATCTTCAACTGAGATTGGACATTATTTAGAGACACTTGCAATTTTGCAGCAGTCAATGATGTATTTATCAAGGTGGAGAAGATCATATCCCCTGTTTCCCTATGCATGTCCATTTGATCTGCTCGATGAAATTCTTTCACATCAAACTCAAATGATGTTTTCTTGTAATCCGAAGATTTTTTTGGATGAGGAACCTACGCCTGTAAGAATGACATATGCATCCTTCCCTTCTCTGTGTCGAATGCAGACACGGAAGATGGAAGAAGGATAGGGAGGTTTATTTTTAGGCAAATGTGTGGCTTCTGGTCAGAAAATTTTGAATATATGGGCTCTTTGAGGGAAGGAAAGTTTTTATGGAGTTCAGTCAGACTTTCAATGGAGAAAGGGCTTGAAGAATTAGTTCTGGGTATTTGCAACATCTGGTTTATTGTTTCAGGGGTGATGGTGAAAATAGTTTCACCAGATGAAGACACGATGGCCATTTGGGCAGGAAGGTAATGGGCTTGACACTTCAGTGCAAACTTAGGGAAGTAATAGGTTTGGGGAAACATGTACAATGGCATATTAGACTCCCAGAGTCTGATATCGTCACTCTGGTCTATGAAAATATCTTTAAGCTAGAAGTGTAATTTGAGGAAATCGAATTCACACTTCGTCTCTGCAACTCGGTAATCTTTATCGACCAGCGGGATACGATCCAAGTCGAAGGGAGGAGGAAAAAACAAGTTTTCTTCTTTTTCATCATATTTGGATTTGGGCACCATAATTAATCGGAGATCAGAGGAGGAAACAGGTATTGTCTGTGACTACCTAGCTTAATGGCACCTGTCGATGGTGTGACTGTTGGCGGTTAGCTTGAAAATAGGAAATGATTGTGTTGACTATGTCTAGATCAGTGAACAGTGCAAGAATGGTGAAGAAACAGAGTTAAATGGTGTAGGAGGGTGTTCTTTATGGAACGGGTGGTGAGTTGGATAAGTAACGGTCACGGGGGATGGTATTGATTGACCAACGAATAGATGGTCGGACGTGGAGGGTATTAAATAGACAATGGGTAGATATGAGTGTGACGTGTGACAGGGAAGTGGGGTGTGATGTTTGACAGGATAGTGGGGTACAGTGGCGGAGTGAGGTGGGCGATATCGAATGAGCGGTTAGGCGGTTTCCCCGGGGGGGGTAGGTGGTAAGAGAAAATGAGAGGGGGGGTCTAGTAAGATCTGTAGGTGACATGTTGTGTGGGGGGGCGTGCTAGGAAAATCGCTCTCCCGGACCCCCCCCCTCCCCACCGTTAAAGTCAAAAAATTCGGGGGAGGGGGGGGTCTGAAATTCACTGTTGGTCGTTGATCTAAGCTCGGCTTGATCAACCAATGAGAACTGTGCGCCCTTTAGCCACAAAGCGCCAAAAGGTCAAATCCCGATAGGTCTTAGGATAAAAAAACATATTGTGGGTAGCGTTAGCTCCCCTTTCTTTATTTTTACACCAAGGGGTCAAAAACACATCAAATTAACTCAAATAAAAGGCATTTAATCAACCTTTTGCAATTTTTTACTGAAATAAAGCATGCTAATCTAGTTCCTAATCTAAGTACCTAACACATTAACCCAACTTAAACTGTTGGGTCAATAATTACTCTAACCTAAGATATTTGGCCAAGATTAGACTGTTTGGCCAAACTTATTCACTAACCTATCTAATTTGGCCAAGATTAGACTGTTTGGCCAAATTTATTCACTAAAATATCAACATAAATTTAAAGGGTTTGATCATGGTTATACAGTATGAATCAAACCAAGTTTATTTCATGGGGTTTTATATTTTTCTCTTTTTTCTATTTTTATACCCTCTTTTGATTTTTATTCTTTTCTTTTCTTTTCTTTTTGTTTTGTAAATCATTTGCAGAATAAAATATTATTTACAATACAATAAAACTAGAGGAAGAGATTATAATCACCACGTGATCATATGAAATATAGGGTTATAACAGATGGGTTACAATTAGAAGCATCCGAAGACCTAAGATGAAAATATGATATATATACAACACTCTTGTAATAGATTAGTCCACACTTATACTATTAAGTCAGCTTTTGATACTTGCTTTGGGTATTTTCAACCTTCACCCTTAGATGTTGTATATCAACAAGAAGGAGGAGTGAGGGAAGACCTCACAAGAGATTCATTAAAAGAAGAAAAAAATTGTTGAGAATATCAGGCAGATCCATTTGCAAGTACAAGAGACATTGAAGAAGTCACAGGGAAAGTACAAGGCTAGACATGGCCAACACAAAATAGAGAGAAAATTTAGAGTGGGAGATAGAGTATGGTTAAAACTAAATAAGGAAAGGGTATAGGGTCCTAGTAAGAAGATCAAGGCTCTACGGTATGGTCCTTTTGAGGTATTGGAAAAGGTGGGAGATAATTACTATAGACTCAGTCTACCCCCATACATGCTCATTTACTCAATAGTGAATGTGGATAATCTCAATCTCTATGATCCTTCCATGTTGGATCAGGAGGAGGAGGAGGAGGTCCTACCTTCCCTAGAGGACTTAGCACCATATGATCAGGCATAGTTGGAAGAGGACACATTTTTTAATAAGAGGTCCAGAACTACAAGACAGGCACAACATGAACTTTGGCATATTTGGTTGAAAGGAAAACTTCCAGGAAAAGCAAAGTGGTACTCCAAGGAGAATATAGAGGAAAAATTTCCTCACCTCATTCAATTAATATTTTGGTGAAACAAAACCTCCCTAAATTAGGAGGTGTGATCGAGATCAAATCATTGAATTGTTTTTCACCTATCTCGATCCTTTTGGAGTGAAAAAAATAGGAGGATTCAACTTGCAGGGCCATTTTAGTGGCAGGTCCCAGTTTGGAAAATTGGGGTCTGGAACCTTCTAGAGCCATTTTGAGGCATCAAACGACATGTTTTTATGTTATGGTGCCCAAATCATGTGCACACCCCCTTGACGGTATTCCACACTCCCAGACCTTTCTAATGGTATATACCATGCATCGGTCGGAATTCATATGCAAACATTATGCATGTCGCAAGTTGACATATCGCGTTGACCACTGTGGTATGAGAGGATGACATGTCATCCCCCATTACTCATGGATATGGGGCTATACATGTGAGTAATTTCAAGAATATTATAGAAGGTCCAAAACCCGATCACAATTTATGGTTGAGGAAGTCGAAAGCCTACCCCGAGATGGATATCGAGCTATGTTAATAATTGGACCACTAGGAGGAGAAGGGGTTCCATTCTATGTTATTATATTTTGTTCCATATAAGAGAAAAATGACTAGGAGTGGGAAATTAGAGAGCATGATAGAGGGGGTTAATTTTTTGTAGCATCCTAACAAGTCATAGGTCTCATGTAACTCCATACAAAGTATCTTCTCCTTTGTACTTGTAATATTTCCATACTAGAGAAAAGAGGGCAGAGAAACCTCACCTTCGAGCTAGGTTTTCTCCTGTAAGGGTTTGCTAGAGAAAATATTTGTGTTATATTGTGGATGATGTGTGATTGTATTGTGTTGTTCTATATTTTCTGCATTTTATCTATTTCTGGCATAAGCAGAAAATCAGTAACTAATATTCTGGAATCTAAAGGAATTTAACCTTTATAGTGTAGATTTTAGTTTTATTTATCATATCTGTTGTGACAAATTGTTCTAGTGGAATGACCATGGAAATTTACAGATCAATCATACCATTAATGGGAAATCATTGATCCTCTATTGTTATAGATAAAATATCACCAATGAATAGTAATATCTCCTTAATATATGCCTATTGATCCTAGTCATATAATGGACTACACTTCTATGGAATTTACTAGAAACAAGCAATCAGATTCACAATTACACAAGGAAATTGAAGAATGAAATACCTTATTCTAAAGGTTTTCCTTTGTATTTCATGGTTTTTGTAGTCCCAAATTTCTAGGTCCAACTCCTACAACCTACTTCCTACACATAAGAGACAAAAAAATACCATTTTACTTCTCTTCCTAGTGTTAGAATCCTAGTTGTAGATTGGATCTAGCCTGTTCTATGAGAGAATAAATCATATCTGAATATTTATGGATGAAACAAAAAAATTTATAGGGGAAAACCAATGATCTATTAATTCAAATGACAAAAGTAAATCAATGCAAGTAACTCATGGTGTAGATTCACTCCTCCTTTCTCCTTGGTCCTTTATCCTCCTTGGCTTCTCAACCAAGCTAGGAAACATAAATGCAACTAATTTATATGGAGAAGAACTAATATATTTGGACAACTTGACTCTGCAAATGATTATTCCTCCCCATGCTCAAGACTTTCATTCTTTATATAGATTCTTGGAAGTGTCTTAGTATATCTTCTAGATATTCCAAAGACCAATAAAGACTCGAATGTTGCGATTTTGAAGGCTCATGCCATGAAGAACCAACTCATCCCTTGCTCATCTATTATAAACTCCATAAATATGGAAGGTCTGATAGAGTGTCACTTGTTGTGAAATGGTGATAAGAAACATGTCGTTGGTCATTTGATATGTTACTAGTGACACCCCTCAAAAATTGTCTAAACCTTGAGTTGAATGATGTGTCTTGGTTTACATATTCTATTATGTCCCCTCTAACAATTTAGGGTGGAAATTAAGGATATAAACTATGCCCCCTAATGTGTGTGTTGAAATTTATCCTACTCAACACCCGACCATTAATTACAAAAAAATCATTGATTGAATTAAAGAAAAATTGAGTAATCAAAAAAATGTAGCGGAAGCATAAACAAGGAAACCAAATCAAGCACACATGAACACTGATATGTTTAGGTAGATACCCCTGGAAAACCTTGGAGGGAAAACTCGTGCTAAGAATGATTTTATTATTCTAAAAACAGGTCTCTCGTGACAGGGATAATGGCCCACTGAGAGAAATACAACTATAGACAAACCTGGCAAATCTTTACATGTTGTATGACCCAAAAGTACATTATTTTCGCGGTGTACATGACTTTTCTTTAGTAAAATTGCGTATGTACACATATATCTCCAATGAAATCCAAGTACATGTACAAAAAATATATACGAAAAACTTTGTATGACACAACACTCTATTGAAGCCATATGTTACTCACTTGAGAGTCTTTCATTGTGACTTAGATGCATGTACCTAAGGAAAATAGGAAAATTTTAGATGAAACATCCAAAAGCATGTTCAACAGATATGGAGATCTTGTTGGATTCAAGGGATATAAGTTATGGCTAGATGATGATATTAAGCATACTTATGGTCAATATGTCATCTTTAGAGAACATAAACCTGGAAAAGTTGAATAACAAAAGGAGCAACCTAATGAGAGAGAGACGTGGATAATCAAATTTCATCACTAAGGGAGTAGAATCAAGTTGAGGAACATTCATATTTTTTTTAGCATAGGTGATATTAACGCCAAAAAATGAGACTTGACATGCAATCAAGCCAAGAGCTTACAATAAAAGATCTAATCCAATTGGAAAAACCAAAGTCTAGTTCAAGTCCTATACATGATATAGTTGGATTGAAGGAGCCCATAATGTAAAACATGGTCATACCAATGGAGGAAAACATATGGGAGGTAGCCATAATAGTAGGAGAAGTGAGAAAGCTGGAAATCAACTTGAAAGGTATGGTTATAGTAGTGAATATTTTAATTATTTGTGTGGTTTAACTTCCATTGGTGAGTAGAATAAAAGTTTTGAATAGATCTAAAGTGTCCTAAAATTTCATAGGGGAAAACGAAAAAAGTTCATAGTGGAAAAAGGAAAAAGGAAGAAATGGAATCTCTAAAACAAAACAAAGCATCTGTTTTAGAAAATTGGCCATAAGATAGGAATATTGTTCATCACAAATGGTTATTTAACAAGAAGTTTAAGGTTGATGGAACAATGAAGAGATATAAAGAAAGATTGATAGTGACAGATACTCTTTAAGTTCAAGGATTATATTGCCAATACTTTTTCACATATAGCCCAAATGAATTTTATTATGATGTTGTTCGCTTTAGTCATAACCTATGATCCAAAAGTGGAGCAAATGGATGTCAAAACAACATTTCTTTATAAAACATTTGAGGAGATATTCAAGGAGAAATTAGAAGGATTTTCATTAGGAGGAAATAAATTGGTGTGTAAGATCAACAAATCACTATATGGGTTGAAATAGTCCCCTAGGTAATGCTACAAAAAATTTGAAAGGCATGCGCTAATTTTTTTTTTGTAGAAGAACTATTTACCATGTGTTTATTACAATGTAGTAGGTGATATATGTGTTTATTATAATGTACGAGGTGATATATTTGTTACTTGGTCTTATATGTGGATGATATATTGTTAATTGGTGACATTATGGAGTTAGTAAGAGAGTCCAAGTTCTTGTTGTCTTAAGCATTTGATATGAAGGATCTTGGGGAAATGCATTATTGTCCTGGCATAATTGTTAAAAGATATAGAAAAAAACAAAAAGATATAGTGCTTAGTCAAAAGAGTTATGTTGAGAACATTCTCAAGGAATTTGGGATGCACATTTATAAAGAAATAAAACACATTTTCAAGTGGGATTTACATTGTCCACTCTTGTGTATGCTATGAATGCACAAGAGTAGACATAATACATTGAGTTGAAGTAGTGAGTAGATTTATGGATGATCTAGGAAATGAATATTGGATAATTGTTAAAATAATATTCAAGTATCTCTACAAGTATATGTGTATTTAATTTGTTTGGAGAAGGAGTGATTTGGATGAGTAAATGCAATCCATTATTGTCATACTTTAAAGGTAGAATATGTTGCTACAAGATAAACTAATAAAAAATCTATATGGTTATTAATATTACAGAACATGTAAGATAAATTGGAGATATGTTGCCACAACATAAACTACTACAAATTATTAAGAAGTTGTATGGTTATTATGATTATACAACATTAACCGAGGTAGTTTCGAAAAATGTTGTTATATGGTTATTAATATTATACAACATTAAAGGCAGAATATGTTGCTACAAGACAAATTAATAAAAAATCTATATGGTTATTAAGATTACACAACATATAAGATAGATTGGAAATATGTTGCTACAACATAAACTATTACAAATTATTAAGAAGTTGTATGGTTATTACAATTATACAACATTAATCGAGGTAGTTTCGAAATATGTTGTTATATGTTTATTAATATTATACAATATTATTGAAATCAAACAATGTAGTTTAGAAATACAATGTGACAATAACATTATTGGTATCAAACATGGTAGTTTGGACCTGCAATATGATAATGAAAGTGCCATTACAATGTTCAGTGAGCCCACTTAAAATTGAGTAAATTGACAAAGTACAAATTAGATAACAAAAGCAATGAAAGAAGATAATTTTGTGCTATATGGCATTGACATGTGTTAAAAGTGTAGGAGAATGTTGAAAAAGCATGGGAATCACTTATAACAATGTAGAAGTAGAGACTTCCCAATCTAAACTCCAGGATACATAGAATTGCAAAATATATAAAATCAATATTCTTAAAAAAAAAATGTAAAATTTATATTGTTTTATACTGAATCGACAAAGATTATTAAGAAGTTGTATGGTTATTATGATTATACAACATTAAGGGAAGTAGTTTCGAAATATGTTGTTATATGATTATTAATATTATACAACATTAAAAGCAGAATATGTTGTTGCTACAAGACAAACTAATAAAAAATCTATATGAGTATTAAAATTAGAACATGTAAGATAGATTGGAAATATGTTGCTACAACATAAACTATTACAAATTATTAAGAAGTTGTATAGTTATTACGATTATACAACATTAACTGAGGTAGTTTCGAAATATGTTGTTATATGGTTATTAATATTATACAACATTATTGAAATCAAACAAGGTAGTTTAGAAATACAATGTGACAATAACATTATTGGTATAAACATGGTAGTTTGAACCTGCAATATGATAATGAAAGTGCCATTACAATGTTCAGTAAACCCACTTAAAATTGAGTAAATTGACAAAGTACAAATTAGATAACAAAAGCAATGAACCAAGATAATTTTGTGTTATATGACATTTAGGAGAATGTTGAAAAAGCATGGGAATCACTTATAACAATGTAGAAGTAGAGGCTTCTACATTCTAAACTCCAGGGCACATAGAATTGCAAAATATATAAAATCAATATTCTTAAAAAAAAAAAAAAAATTGTTAAGTCTATATTGTTTTATACTGAATCAGCAAAGAAAATAGTCAAATTTTAATAGAAACGTGTGTCCTACAAAAGAGCCCTCACATTGACAGAAAGAGTCCTCACGTTGACAGAAAGCAAGGAGTCTTGACCGTAAGAGAGACAGAAAGCAAGGAATCTTGACCTTAAGAGAGAGGCCAGGCACAAAGTCAATTGTTAACTCTGCTGCTCGCCTATTTTTATTACCCCAAGGGAGGGACGATTAAAGAGCCTAAACTTATTTCCTATGTTTGATACGCATTATCTTGGAAGAACTGGACCTTTTGAAACGTGTCGACCCAGATTTACAACTGCAAACCAGATTTGAACTTCCCCGACTTCCTCCTAGTTGCCTGTTTTAAATGATAACAATTTATTCCTCTCTCTCATGTTAATAGCGGACCATTTTCAAACAATATTTGTTAAATAAAATTTTGTATCAAATTACATGCGAATTCCATCCTATATGTCATGCAATAATTGCAATCTTTACTTTAACATGGATATGTCGTGTAATAATTGCGATCTTTTACTTTATCAATGTCCAGCCGAAACCAAAGTTTTAACTTTGCAATCTTAGAGTAGAGACGTGATCTGCAATCAATATTTTTAACACCAAAAACCAGCAAATTTTAATGGAAATACTGAGTGGAGAATTCACTTTAAATTTTCGTATTTAATTATTATGCTCTGCCTGGTCTCAGACGTGATCTGCAATCAATATTTTTAACACCAAAAACCAGCAAATTTTAATGGAAATACTGAGTGGAGAATTCACTTTAAATTTTCGTATTTAATTATTATGCTCTGCCTGGTCTCAAATACTTGCGTCGTCTGCATCCTTTCCAGTCTCGTCTGGTAAATGAAGTGCTATGACATTGGATTTCCACCATCATTATTTCCGGCTCGAATATTAATGATGATTAACGTCCACTAAAACTTAACCCTTATCTCTTTTAATATTAATGATGATTAATGTCCACTAAAACCTAATCCTCCACCACCTTATCTCCTTCAACTTGCACCCAGCCACCCACACACAAAGAGTTATACAGCCACCCACACACAAAGGGCTATAAGTAGGCACGCATTGACAAGCAAAAATAACATCTGATATTTTCTGCTTTAGGCAAGGAAGAGGAGTTTCATTAGAGATTATATGTCATTTTCCATATACAGAGAGAGTTTCAGTCGTGAGCAGCCATGTCGTCCAACTCCGTTGCATTGTTGGTGGCAGTAGTGATCGTGGTCATGGGCGGTGCTTCAGAAGCCTTGGATACCCAGTTCGTGTCGGCGGCGTGTAACACGGAGAAGATCCCGCGGGGAAGCCCGTTCTACGATAATCTGAAAGACATGCTCGAAGATCTGAAGCAAAACACCGCTTACAGCGGTTACGACTACAAGACGTCTCGTTCAGGAAGAGGAGGCGCACCCACTGCCTACGGCCGCGCCATCTGCAAGCAGTCGATCTCTCAGTCGGATTGCACCTCCTGCCTTTCTAACGTTGCCAAGCGCATCTACGGCATTTGCGGCAACGCCATCGGTGCTCGAGTTCAGCTTGTCGACTGTTATCTCCAGTACGAGCAGCGTAAATTTTAGTAGTTTTGCTAAATAATGTGTGTATATATATCTGTAGTGCTGCGGAATATACCCACGTTCATATATCCATGTATGAAATAAAACAGTAATGCGCTCTTCCTGATGTGCTAAGACTACTGTCACTACTATTCGTCTTTTCTTGATAATGAAATTATCCCGCAGCATTTTATAGTACTCCATATGTCGCAATGATGTGAATGTGTTGCTTAAATATTTCTGTATACTAATATCTCTATATTGGACCGTTAAGTTGTACGCACATTTCATTTTACTTTTCTATGTATATATATAATGCAAAATCGTATAGTTAATATATTCATGTTACATGATGTTTGTGAGTCTGTATAGTAATATCCAAATATTACAACATTTTGTTTTAAAAGTTTATGTAAATTGCAAATTATATAAATAATATCGAATAATATGTTTCATGTTAAATCCTGATAAATGCAAGTTATGCTTGCTATTACAGGTTATAGTACAATTTATGTGGATCAATATTAACAAGGTACAATCAGAATTTCGAGTATTGTTCTAATATATTTTCTTATCAAGATCGAGTTGTTTTTCTTCTAATCTGTATTTTATTTTGTTTTAGCGAAGCATGTTTCTAAGTTAAGATGGGTTTTATATATAATTCTTTGATCAACCTTAATATGGTACAATCACAATTTTTTTTTGTTTTAGTTAAGAATTTCTCCAAGTTAAGATGGGTTTTATATATAATTTTTTTTATTTCCTTAAGATTGATTTTCCTTTAAATTTTATATAGAAAAATATTTTGAAAAATAAAAATTTAATTGTAAAAAAATATATTAATAAAAAATTGAAAATAATTTTTACTAACTATATGTTTAGGCTAAACATCTAATTCAATTGTAAAAACCCACATTAATAAAAATTGTAAATTTAATTCTTTACTAACTATATGGTTAAGTTATGTATATACATATTGCTTCATTCATTGATTGAGACACCATGGAATGGGTTGTAAAAGCACCAACTACATTAGCTTGATCTATGGGGGCAAGTTGTACCCTATACTCTAGTTATGCACTCATTGGAAAAATAAGAGACACATAAACGATGCGACTAACTCACACACATAATGTAACCAACCCACACAGATAAGACACACCTAACACGCATGCACACATAAAAAATTCACTTTACGCGCACATATAAGTGAAGTAACTAATACAGACATATAAGCAACCCAACTAATAAACACACATAAGTAATGCATGCCTAAGTGATGCACCCACACAGGGCGCACTAATTGGATAATACCATATGATGCAGGAGCATTGTAAGCAGCCAGCCAAGTAAGCAACGTAAAAGGCGGAAGACAACTCGAAGACCTCCAACGCACATTTTTGAAATGTTTTTGAAGCATTAATGTAATGGTTAAAGGGAAGCGTACTTACATATTGTAAACAGATCATGAGCGAGTTGCTATCATCTGTAGAAGGTAGAGGCATTGATGCATAGTTAATGAAAGTAGGTAGGTTTGAATTAGAGATTAGACAATTTAGAAGAACAAGAGGGAAAACGAATATAGACACCCTCATCTTTGTACAATGACATTCATTAGAACATTAGCAGAGAGTTGTAGCAGAGAGTTGTGAAGAAGAACCCATGTATAGGAGCTTAAATTAATATATGAAGCTTTGAATCAGACTCATGGTGTTATGATGTTTTCTGTGTATATATGTTGAATGGTATGCTGATAGTTGTTTTATTCTCTCTGTTATACATTTGATTTAATACTATGTTGAATGTATGATTTCATATTAAATGTTTGAAGTCTGAGAGAAGAGAGAGAATGAGTTTCAATTGTTTCTCTTCCTGAGTGAGAGAAGTTCCTGCAAGGAGTGCAGTGAAACATCCACAAGGAGTGCGTTGACAAAGGTTCAGAGTTTATCTCTGAAAGCTCAGGAGGGATACCATTGTTCTCATTCCAGCAGAAGTGCAAGTGAAGCACAGGAGTCGTGCAAGGTGTGCGCAAGCTAGTTGAGTCCTTAGAAGTTATTAACTAAGGTGGAAGAGAGAAAGATTGTTGTTATTAAGAAGTTATTAACTATGAACTTTTTTTGTTTTCCCCTATGAACTTTTAGGACACTTTAGATCTATTCAAAACTTTTATTCTACTCACCAATGGAAGTTAAACCACACAAATAATTCAAATATTCACTACTATAACCATACCTTTCAAGTTGATTTCCATCTTTCTCACTTCCCCTACTATTATGGCTAACTGCCATATGTTTTCCTCCATTGGTATGACCATGTTTTACATTATGGGATCTTTCAATCCAACTATATCATGTATAGGACTTGAACTAGACTTTGGTTTCTCCAATTGGATTAGATCTTTTATTGTAAGCTCTTGGCTTGATTGCATGTCAAGTCTCCTTTTTTTGGCGTTAATATCACCCATGCTAAAAAAAATATGAATGTTCCTCAACTTGATTCTACTCCCTTAGTGATGAAATTTGATTATCCACATCTCTCTCTCATTAGGTTGCTCCTTTTGTTATTCAATTTTTCCAGGTTTATGTTCTCTAAAGATGACATATTGACCATAAGTATGCTTAATATCATCATCTAGCCATAACTTATATCCCTTGACTCCAACAAGATCTCCATATCTGTTGAACATGCTTTTGGATGTTTCATCTAAATTTTTCCTATTTTCCTTAGGTACATGAATCTAAGTCACAATGAAAGACTCTCAAGTGAGTAACATATGGCTTCAATAGAGTGTTGTGTCATACAAAGTTTTTTGTATATAGTTTTTGTATGAGCAGAGGCCCTTTTTCGAGGCTTGAATTTACCAGAGAAAGGTCAGAAGGGGTAGCGCCTTTGAAGTGTTCGAAGGAAGGTAGAAAGAGGAATCTCCATGCAGAAGCTTAAGTTCTGGTGAAGGAACATTGGTTCGTTCCATAGAGATTCTTGAGTGAAGAATCGAACGGTCGAAATTCTCTATGGAGAACTTACGAAATAGCGAGGACCGTAGGATCCAGGAGAGCTGCGGAGAAGATAAGTGTTGGACGAATCCATTCTTCGAGAGGTAGGATCCAATGTGGATCGTTGATCGCCACTGTTGGACTGTCGAGATCATTTCGACATTTCGGGGGTTGTAAATCGGAAGTGTGGACGAAACCCTTGGTCGCTCGAACTGAATTATCGTGTGTGAAGGAGAGGAGCAGAATTTTTAACATTTCAAAATTGTACCCTATATGTCATGGGCTGTGGCTATCCACCATGCAGCAGCCCAATCATTGGGAGGCTGTTGCAATGTATATGTGATGGATGTGAGACCAAATACATTGCAGCAGCCTCTCAATGATTGGGCTGCTGCATGGTGGATAGCCACAGCCATATGTCATGCAATAATTGCAATCTTTACTTTAACATGGATATGTCGTGTAATAATTGCAATCTTTTACTTTATGAATGTCCAGTGAAAACCAAAGTTTTAACTTTGCAATCTTAGAGTAGAGACGTGATCTGCAAGCAATATTTTTAACACCAAAAGCCAGCAAATTTTAATGGAAATACTGAGTGGAGAATTCACTTAAAATTGTCGTATTTATTTATTATGCTTTGCCTGGTCTCAAATACTTGCGTCGTCTGCATCCTCTCCAGTCTCGTCTGGTAAATGAAGTGCCATGACATGGACTTCCACCATCATCATTTCCGGCTTGAATATTACTAACCCTCCACCACCTTATCTCCTTCAACTTCCACCCAGCCACGCACGCACACAAAGGGCTATAAGTAGGCACGCATTGAGAAGCAAAAATAACATCTGATATTTTCTGCTATAGGAAAGGAAGAGGAGTTTGATTAGAGATTATATTTCATTTTCCATATAGAGAGAGAAAGAGTTTCAGTAGTGAGCAGCCATGTCGTCCAACTCCGTTGCATTGTTGGTGGCACTAGTGATCGTGGTCATGAGCGGTGCTTCAAAAGCCTTGGATACCGAGTTCGTGTCGGCGGCGTGTAACACGGAGAAGATCCCGCGGGGAAGCCCATTCTACGATAATCTGAAAGACTTGCTCGAAGATCTGAAGCAAAACACCGCTTACAGCGGTTACGATTACAAGACGTCTCGTTCAGGAAGAGGAGGCGCACCCACTGCCTACGGCCGCGCCAACTGCAAGCAGTCGATCTCTCAGTCGGATTGCACCTCCTGCCTTTCTAACGTTGCCAAGCGCATCTACGGCATTTGCGGCAACGCCATCGGTGCTCGAGTTCAACTTGTCGACTGTTATCTCCAGTACGAGCAGCGTAAATTTTAGTAGTTTTGCTAAATAATGTGTGTATATATATCTGTAGTGCTGCGGAATATACCCACGTTCATATATCCATGTATGAAATAAAACAGTAATGCGCTCTTCCTGATGTGCTAAGACTACTGTCACTACTATTCGT
>JASDQU010030958.1:8528-22359 GCA_032191745.1 Picea mariana | reverse complement strand
ATTATAAAGATGTAATCAACCCTAATCTAGAAGATCAAAATTATCTATCTGTTTTGCCAAGTGTAAAGAAAAAATTAATCATTGCTAAGATGAGAACAAATTCTCATGAGCTCCATAGTGAAACTGGGTGTTGGTCAATTCCTAAAACGCCATGGGATGAAAGAGTGTATCACCTTTGTGACACTAAGAAGGTTGAAGATGAAAAACACCTTCTCTTATATTTTCTACCCTATACCCATATTAGATCTCATTTTCAAAATATTGATCACACTAGCAACCTTCCTAACCTCTTAACTCAACAAAACTATGGTGATCTTGGAAATCTTCTCTTAATGTTTTTCGAGCACAGAAACAAAATTCTAAAGAATCACAAGTAATCACTTACCCTCTTAAGGTCCGATAGACAAATTAGGTCTTAGTGGACGTTAATCATCATCATCATCATCATCAGAATAATGTTACATTACATTTTTAATTTATCAATCAATGAGTAAGACAATTTTTGGAAAAAGGCATCAGACATGCCCTCCATCCAAAAATCCAGGCGCTCAAAGGCAGCTATATAGTTTTCCATTGTTCCTGATTGTTTCAACTTTGTCAAACAACCCAAATGGTTGGTGTCAGTATCAAAGCGTTCATAAATCTCTGCCACAAAGTGTGTCCAAGCAATATACCCTTGACAAGAAGTTTTTCTCCATTGCCACCATTGCCAACGTTCTTGATCTAGATGGAGAACACCATATCGGATTTTGGCCAAGTCATCTGTAATGTTTTATAAAGAGAAATAATGTTCCATTTGGGTTACCCAACCATTGGGGCCTGAGCCATCAAATTTGGTCACATCCACTCGTGGAAGGCGTAGGTCACATTGAAAGTGATGGTGCTAAAAGTTATGGGAATGAGAGGAATGTTAACCTTCAGTATGTGGGGGTGAGTCAGAGGAAGGGTTATCTGTAGGGATATGAATTTTGGTGCAGAGTGACAAAAAGACAGATTCAAGTTGGGTGGTTAGGTCTTGTTTGATTTCCTCCATTGAGGACTGCATGGTTATATTGATGGCAACAACATTGGCATTAAGTTGTTTCACTTCTTATTGGGTCTCGATGAGACTAGATTGCAAGGTATTGAAATGAGTTTCAAAGTCTTGGCTATAGGTATGGGCCATGAGGACAGGGGAACCGAAAAGGGGCAGGCGGGGTCAAAAATGTTGTCGAAAAGTGATATGTATGAATGTGATAAGGGTGAAGAGATGAATCCAATGGAATAGGTCTCAAATAATGGTGAAAACATTTCTATATATATATATTTAACACTTGCAGAGTTATACTCCGGTCTGAAGAATACTACAGTGATGAAATGCCCAAATTCTTAACCAGGAAGAAATGTGTAGTTACTTGGAAACCCAACCACAGTTGCGTGACAATAGATCTTGTTTGTTTTGATTTGTTTATGTTGTTGTCCCCAAGGGTTTTACAGACAAGGGTTTCCCCTGTGCTATAGCTCTCTGATATACGTGTGGGGTCCAACAATAGTACTTGGAGCAATATCTCTGGGCACCAACTAAAGAGGATACATTGTACCCTTAGCCATACTACCCGACTACCCAGGTACTAGAGAGTATCTTCCCTAGTGTTGTTCTCAGTGGCACTATAGCAGTCAAGCGACCGATCGGTTTATCTAAAGAGGGCTTCAGGAAATCTTGGTTGATCCGTACATAGGTGTTGTCTAATGCGCTACCACTCGAAGGGGTACCAAAAGGGGTTACAAGGGTGGCCAACATATGTGCACTTAAGAACCACTTGTATTTCCTGCATATATGAATCCCTCAACCATGGGTTTATGCATGTAACGACAGATCTATGTGGTTTAAAGACGCTAGAATACATCTCTACCCTGAAAAAAAAATTACCCACATTTTCTGCCAAGGAAAGTGCTCTGATACCACTTGTAATATACCGGATATAAAAAGTATGCAGAACATAAATAAAATGCTAGAAATGGCAGAATAACAACAATATAACCAAAACAATCACCACAATAGCACTAAAATGATATAAGAATAACAACAAAAATAACACTTTGATTTTGAAAGCAATATTCACAAGCCTCTTTGAGGGGGCAACCTCTAGTTTAGCAGAGCTCTATTACGATAATGTCAAAGCTAGGGTTTTCATGCCCTCGACTCCTATTTATACTAAATATGTCTATCAAAAGAAGCATCTAGAGGAAGATCCTTCTAGAAGCGAACACTTCTATTAGGTCTTCTTACATTTGACTTATTCTTGGGGGGGGGCTTTATTAGATAAAATATATAATATATTTATTGCAAGGCCTTATTAATATTGACCTTTATTACATCCCAATATATTGTTCTACCTATGTGCGGGTTAGGACCCTAACAATATGAGCATGGTTAGTAGGGCCCGAGGTTATGTAACGTAGTTAAAGTTTGAGGGACCCACACTGGCATTGATCATGATACATCAAGATCAATGGACATAAGGCATTGCGGGACCCAAGTTGCATGGAAGTTAATTATCCAAGGCGATCTCACAATCCAAACCATGGTTTCACCGAGGGGCTACATGTCAACGTCAGAAGAATTGTGGGACGAAAGGCAGGTTACTCCAAACCGCTACTGCATGCCCCCACAATTGGAAAATGTAAGTGATGTCACAGAATGATGTCAACAAAGGTGATTGGGAATGTTCAAAGATTAACGATTTGGGATGCGTGAATGTGAAGTCCTCCGAAGTCCCGAAGCTTCGAAGTTCCATAACTCAGATGCCTGAGGTTCCATAGTGAGTGTCAGTAGCCAGATGTTAGGTAGACGTGGACTGATGATCTTCCCTACTTTGCGAGTTTGTGATGCAGGAGCATCGCCAACTCATCAAGCGAGCCAGCGCGGAAGTGGAAGACAACTGGACAATGCCAGCACAAGTTTTGAAAACGCCTTGATATGGTTGCACCAAACATTAATGTGTGGATTTAATGAAGAGCACTTGTACATTGTAATGGACCTTGAGCGGATAGCTCTCGTCCTTAGGTAGATAGACGACATTTATTTTAGTTAATGCTGGTAGATAGGATTTAATTGTAGATTTGATAGTTTTAGAGTCCAAGAGGGAAAATGGATATAGACACCCTCATTGTATCATTGTATTATTATCAAATAGGAGCAAGAAGAGAAGAGCTTGCAGAGAGATGTGTATGAAGAACACCCATGTACAGATATTGAATTAATAAGAGAAGAGCTTTGATTCAATTTCATGTTTTGTGTTATTTCTCTGTGTATTTATGATGTTATGCTCATGAATGTTTTCTTTCTGTTATACACTTGCTTTTATATGATGTGTATGTTATTTCATGGTTGAATAGAAGTCTGAGAAGGGAATGTGAATGAGTTTCAATTGTTTCTCTAATTGAGCCAAGAGATTCCTGCAAGGAGTGCGTCGATAGAAGGGTTCAATTAGAGTTAGCTATTGTCCTCATTCATCTCATAATTGCAGAGATACAGTGTCGTGCAAGAAGTGCGCAGGCTACACAAAGTCTCAGAGTTTAGATTCTGAGAAAAGGAATTGAAAGGATGCTACTGTAGGAGTGTGCAGAGTCGAAGAACTTCAACACTTAGACGTTGTTGAAGATTTGCCGCAAGGAGTGCGTTCAAGAGTTTCCTGGAGGAACTCAAAATTGTGGAAAAGCTCTGGAGGGATAGACCTTCAAGTTCGTTGAAGGGACAAGCCAAGAGTTGGGCGTGAGCAGGTTGCAAGGAAGAGACGCAGGTTTGCGAACAAGTCTCAGGAAGAGACACTTCTTGTCCGTGGATTGTGCAAGAAGAAGAGTGGGTGGTCAGTATTCTCCATGGAGAATCCGCGAGTTTCTATGAGCCGTCATATCTCACAGTGGTGCAAGGGAGTTACAGCGCACGTGGAGAGGCTAGAATCTCAGGAAGGACAAGGCCATTGATCAGGATCACAAGGACTATTGACTCTACTCATGGATCAACATATCAGGAGTTTGTGAGTCGAGACTCCAACTCTTCGAAGAGGAATTCACGATATAGCGATATGTGAAGTCCTGATGACTGCATGGAGAGTGTGGGCCATAGGAGTTGGTAACATGGCAGGTGACGGAGTTATCGGGGTCTCGCAACGAAAGTTATGATATCGGCATTTCGGTGTCTCGGGCATCGGGAGCTGACATAGGAGTCATTCAACCTCGCGAGTAGCGAAGTCGCGAGGGAGCGAGACCGCTGGTTTCGGCATTTCAGCACATCAGGTATCAGAAGTTGGGAACCCAAGTGTTTGAGGTCGTGAATAGCGAAGGTGCGATAGAGCCGGAGTTCCGATAGCAGAGAGAGAGAAAGTCCACAATTGACTGACCATCAGGTTTTGAGGATTCAAGAGCCCCGCGATCATCAGAGGACTTGTGAAACAGTGAGTTTCGATCCTCTGATAACTCAAGGAAGGGGATCACGCGAAGAAAACTATGGGTGCAGATTTCCCGAAAGGGGAATAGAAGAGCCTTTGAGTTCTTCGGGCCAAAAGAGAAAGAAGGTCCTGAGGAGAGCGATCGTGCTCTGAGGAGTACGGTTGTGCCAAGAGTGGTATCAGAGCAGAAATATCTTTTGCTTTATGTAGAAGGAGAAGAAGATTCGCCATGCCACCAATGAGAGAAAGGAAGTCACCTGATCCCGAGGATAGGGAGGTGAGAAGAAGAGGCAGGCTGACAGGAAATCCAGAAATGGAGAGGCAGATGAGAGATCTCCGAGCAAGGCTTGAAGAGATGGAGACAACTCAAAGACGCGGAGTTGGTGCAGGGATATTAGTGATTCTGAAGTTGAAGGGGAAGCTGGACCTGAAGAAGAGGTCACAGCGGAGGATGCATCAACCGAGCGGTTGATCAAAGCCATTTATAGAATGGGTGCGAAGGCGAAAATGGACATTCTAGTCTATGAAGGAAATCTGGATGCAGAAGAGATGCTAGATTGGATTAGGGCTCTTGACACCTACTTCAATTATGAGGATATCGAAGAGGATAAGAAATTCAAGCATGTTGTTACGTGCTTGAAAGGACATGCAACATTATGGTGGGACGAGCTACAAGTAGACAGACGCTGCAAAGGCAAGCAGAAGATCAAGAGTTGGGATCGAATGATTGCGAAGATGAAAGCGAAGTTCATCCCAAGGGATTATCAAATTACTTTGTTCAGGAGGATGCAGAACCTGAGACAGAAGCTGATGACAGTGAAAGAATACACTGAAGAATTCTATCGACTGAACATCTGAGCAGGTCATCGGGAGAGAGATGATGAAAAGGTTTCCAGATATCTGAATGGTCTGAGATACGACATTCAGGATGAATTAAGCATGGTTACCATCAGGACGGTAGAGGATGCTTATTAGATGGCTCTTAAAGCCGAAGAAAAGTTGAGCCGTAAGCAAGGTCAGCGAGGGCGAGGCAGAAGTCAACCCAGAGGCAAGGCAGTTTCCCAGAAGAAATTCCAGAAGCCCAAGGAGGAATGGAAGAAACCTCAGGGAAGAGTAGAAAGGGGTGGTACCTCACAGAAAGGACCATACATTGAATAGAGAGGGAAGCATAATGAGCAGAAGGGAGATTATGCTGACGTAAATACTTTTCCTCGTACCATAGGTAGAGGAAGAGGCCGAGGAGGAGTAATCACATATTTCACATGTGGGAAGAATGGGCACAGGTCATTTGAATGTCCAGAGAAAAAGAAGGACATCGGAGAAACTCACATCACTGAAGCGTAGAGGCGTGATGTTGAGATCGAAGATGCAGAAGGCGGAAGATCGCTTGGGATGCATAAAGTCCTTTTGACACCTGAGAAGGAGGTAGAAAGTCCAGTTCAAAGGACCAGACTGTTCATAACAGCTTGCAAAACCAAGGATAGGGTATGCAAGGTTATCGTAGACAATGGTAGCATGGATAATCGCGTTTCAACCAAGATGGTAGAAAAGTTGGAGCTGGAGACGACTGATCATCCCAGTCCATATAGAGTTTCATGGCTACAGAAAGGACACCAGGTGAGTGTTACTAAACAGTGCTTGGTTGAATTCAAAATAGGAGGATACAATGATAAGATTCTGTGTGATGTTATTCCCATGGATGTATGTCATTTATTGCTGGGTAGACCATGGAAATATGAGATAAATGTGATTCATGATGGGAGAATGAACACATATACCCTGGAGAAAAATGGGAGAACCCATATGTTGCTTCCGATAAAGGATAAGGAGGTGAAGCCGAAAGTAAACAACACAATACTTCTCATGAGTGGGAAGGAGCTTCTTACAGAGGTTGAGAAGAAAGAAGATCCACAATTCTTTGTTGTCAGAAAGCCGAGAATTGTTCTAACTAGCACAAGAGTGGATGATTTACCAGATGAGATTCAGGAACTACTGGAAGAGTTCACTGACATCATAGTGAACGAATTACCTCATTCGTTGCCACCGATGACGAGTGTGAGTCATCACATAGACCTCATACCAGGAAGAAATTTTCCAAATAAAGCCGCGTACAGGTTGACGCCGCAAGAGAATGAAGAAGTCAAAAGACAGGTCCAAGAGTTATTGGACAAAGGATTGGTCAGAGAAAGCTTGAGTCCATGTGCTGTTCCAACCGTGCTTAGTCCGAAGAAAGGCTGAGGATGGAGGATGCGTACCGACTCAAGAGAGATCAACAAGATAACCATCAGGTACAAGCTTTCACTACCGAGGATGGATGATCTGATGGATTTCCTGAGCGAGGCAAAGTTTTTTTCAAAGATATATTTGAAAAGCGGATATCACCAGATTCGCATGAGAGAAGGCGATGAGTGGAAAACAACCTTCAAGACAAATGAAGGGTTGTATGAATGGCTGGTTATGCCGTTTGGTTTAACAAACGCACTGAGTACCTTTATGAGGTTGATGAACGAAGTCCTACAGGAGTTCATTGGGAAATTTTTCATTGTTTATTTGGACGACATACTGATTTACAGTAAATCAGAAGCTGAGCATTTGAAGCATTTGGCCATTGTGATGAGGAAGTTATAGCAGGAGAAGATGTTGATTAATATGAAGAAGTGCTCATTCATGAAGACAAAGCTCATCTATCTGGGATTTGTCATATCGGAGAATGAATTGAAGATGGATCCGGATAAGGTGGAGGTAATTAAGAATTGGCCATTACCGAGAAATATTTTCGAGGTGAGAAGTTTTCATGGTTTGTCTAGTTTCTACCGAAAGTTCATCAGAAATTTCAGTGGAATTAGTGCAGCAATGATGGATACGGTGAAGACGCGGCATAAGAATTTTCATTGGACAGCCGAGGCTGAAGAGAGCTTCAATCTATTGAAGCGAAATATTACAAAACAATCGATGTTGGTGTTGTCGGATTTCCAGAAGACATTTCAGGTGAAATGTGATGCAAGCAGCTATGCCATAGGAGCAGTCCTAAGTTAGGAGGAAAGACCGATTGCATATTTCAGTGAGAAGTTGGATGATGCAAAGCTGAAATACTCCACGTATGATAAATAATTTTATGCTATCATACAAGCACTGAAGAAGTGGAGGAATTACTTGATACCTAAAGAATTTGTTCTGTATAGTGATAATCATGCATTGCAGTTTGTGAGTCAACAAGAGAAGTTGAATCAGAAACATGCTAAATGGGTAGAGTATATGCAGAATTTCACATTTGTGATCAAACACATTTCGGGTACTGCTAACAAAGTGGTTGATGCTTTGAGCAGGAAATGTTTGTTGTTGCAGGAGTTTCGAGTTAAAACATTGGGTTTTGAAAATCTCAGGGACATGTACACAGGAGATGTAGATTTTGCAGAAGCGTATGAAGCAGCTGAGAATTTAGTTCTCAAAGATCAGAGTCCGTGGATATATTATATGATCCAGGAGGGATTGTTGTTAAGAGGCAATCAACTATGCATTCTGAATTGCTCCATGAGGGAGAATCTGTTGAAAGAGAAGCACAGTGGAGGCTTGACAGGACATTTTGGCCAAGACAAAACCTTTGTGAAGCTGAGCGAATCATATTTTTGGCTGGGGATGCGCTCAGAGGTCAAGTGGTTTGTTGAAATATGTCGGATTTGTCAGTATTTAAAGGGAAGAAAGAAGAATGCATGTTTTTATCAGCCATTTCCCATACCAGAGAGGCCATGGGAGGTGATCAACATGGATTTTGTATTGGGTTTTCCAAGGATGCAAAGAGGTGTGGATTCAATCTTTGTGGTGGTGGATATGTTTTCAAAGATGGCATACTTCATTCCATGCCAGAAGACTAGCGATGCAACACACATCGCAAACTTGTTTTTCAAAGAGGTCATTCGACTTCATGGATTGCCGAAAATCATAGTATCGGATAGAGATACAAAATTCATTGGACATTTCTGGAGGACACTCTAGAAGAAGTTGGGAACTAAATTAATGTTTAGTTCTGCTTATAATCCGCAGACAGATGGACAAACGGAGGTGGTGAACAGGAGTCTGGGAGATTTGTTGAGGAGCCTGGTGACAGAGCACCATAGCAGCTGGGATAGTGTATTGCCACAGGCAGAGTTTGCATACAACGATTCAGTGAATCGGAGCACAGGAAAAATTCCATTTCAGGTTGTATATGGGATGCAGCCGAGGGGATTATCTGAACTGAGGGATTCATAACAGACTACGACTAGCAGCGCTAGTGCAGAAGAATTTGCGGAGGCAATGAAGGAACTTCACAGCAGAGTGAAGCAACGACTGCAAGATTCAAATCAGGAGTACAAGCGCAGAGCGGATCAACATCGGAGACAACTTAGGTTCGAAGTTGGTGATCTAGTTCTGGCACATCTGAGGAAGGAAAGATTCCCAAGGGGAACATACAACAAGTTGAAGATGAAGAAAATTGGTCCATGCAGAGTCCTGAAGAAATTTGGAGAGAATGCGTATGAAATTGAATTGCCAGATGGCATCGGGATACCTCTGTCATTCAATGTCTCAGACTTATATCCATATAAGGCTGCGGAAGCGGGAGCTGGAAGTGATGAGCAGCTAGAAGTCCAGTGGCAGAAGCAGATGCCGATTGCAGAGAAGCTGCAGATGGAGTACATACTGGACAAGTGAGTAGGTAAAAAGACTAGGAGAAAAGAATACTTTGAATATCTGGTCAAATGGAAGAATCATCCAGTGGAAGATGCCAACTAGGAAAGAGAAGCAGTGATACAAAAGCATGGACAGACCATGCAGGAGCTCACGGAAAGGAGCCCATGAAATTTTTCAAGCCGAGGAGTATGATGCAGGAGCATCGCTAACTCATCAAGCGAGCCAGCGCAGAAGTGGAAGACAACTGGACAGTGCCAGCACAAGTTTTGAAAACGCCTTGATATGGTTGCGCCAAACATTAATGTGTGGATTTAATGAAGCGCACTTGTACATTGTAATGGACCTTGAGCGGATAGATCTCGTCCTTAGGTAGACAGACGACATTTATTTTAGTTAATGCTGGTAGATAGGATTTAATTGTAGATTTGATAGTTTTAGAGTCAAAGAGGGAAAATGGATATAGACACCCTCATTGTATCATTGTATTATTATCAAATAGGAGCAAGAAGAGAAGATATTGCAGAGAGCTGTGTATGAAGAACACCCATGTACAGATATTGAATTAATAAGAGAAGAGCTTTGATTCAATTTCATGGTTTGTGTTATTTTTCTGTGTATTCATGATGTTATGCTCATGAATGTTTGCTTTCTGTTATACACTTGCTTTTATATGTTGTGTATGTGATTTCATGGTTGAATAGAAGTTTGAGAAGGGAATGTGAATGAGTTTCAATTGTTTCTCTAATTGAGCCAAGAGATTCCTGCAAGGAGTGCAGTTGGATTGTCCGCAAGGAGTGCATCGACATAAGGGTTCAATTAGAGTTAGCTATTGTCCTCATTCATCTCAGAATTACAGAGATACAGTGTCATGCAAGGAGTGCGCAGGCTACACGAAGTCTTAGAGTTGCGATTCTGAGAAAAGGAATTGAAATACTGCTGCTGCAGAAGTGCACAGAGTCGAAGAACTTCAACACTTAGACATTGTTGAAGATTTGCCGCAAGGAGTGCGTGCAAGAGTTTCCTGGAGGAAGTCGAAATTGTGGAAAAACTCCGGAGGGATAGACCTTCAAGTTCATTGAAGGGCCAATCCAAGAGTTGGGTGTGAGTAGGTTGCAAGGAAGAGACGCAGGTTTGTGAACAAGTCTCGGGAAGAGACACTTCTTGTCCGTGGATTGTGCAAGAAGAAGAGTGGGCGATCAATATTCTCCGTGGAGAATCCGCGAGTTTCTGTGAGCCATTGGATCTCACAGTGGTGCAAGGGAGTTACAACGCAAGTGTGGAGAGGCTAGAAGCTCAGGAAGGATAAGGCCATTGATGAGGATCACGAGGACTATTGACTCTACTCGTGGATCGGCATATCGGGAGTTCATGAGTCGAGACTCCAACTCTTCGAAGCGGAAGTCGCGATATAGCGATAAGCGAATTCCTGACAACTGCGTGGACAGTGTGGGCCACAGGAGTTGGTAACATGGCTGGTGACAGAGTTATCGGGGTCTCGCAGCGAAAGTTCTGATATCGGTATTTCGGCGTCTCGGGCATCGGGAGTTGACATAGGAGTCATTCAACCTCGCGAGTAGTGAAGTCGCGAGGGAGCGAGACCGTTGGTTTCATTATTTCGGCGCATTGGGTATCGGAAGTTGGGAACCCAAGTGTTTGAGGTCGCGAATAGCGAAGGTGCGATAGAGCTAGATTTCCGATAGCAGAGAGAGAGAAAGTCCATGATTGACTGAGCATCGGGTTTTGGGGATTCGAGAGCCCCACGATCATCAAAGGACTTGCGAAACAGCAAGTTCCGATCCTCCGATAATTCAAGGAAGGGGATCGTGCGAAGAGAATTGTGGGTGAAGATTTCCCGAAAGGGGAATAAAAGAGCCTTTGATTTCTTCGGGCCGAAAGAGAAAGAAGGTCCTGAGGAGAGCAGTCGTGCTCCGAGGAGTGCGGTTGCGCCAGTTTGGTAATACAGAATTCTGAGATATGGTTATGTGGTTGTTTGAAAATTTTCGTAGCCAAAGGCCCGGGTAAGCACCTAGTGATCTAGCACTTGGTCATGGCCCGTGATCACATGGATTGGGGACTAAGAGAAAGGGGCTAGTGCCCAAAAATTATTACAGAGAAGAGAATATCTCGGAAAGAAAATGAAATCTGAACGTTTTCTTAAATCTGTTTGGTTATGAATGTTGTTGGATTTGTTAAGGAATGGTGGCCTGGCAATTTTCGGTTGACTGTACGTTTTGTTTGCAAAGTTCAACGAGTGTCAGAAACAAATCAAATTTTCATAGAGCACTTAGGAGACACTCACAGAGTTTATGAACACTCTGAAGGAAGACCTGTCCAAGGAGTGCACCAGGCCAACACTTGGACAAAGTGTTGAAATACAACCATTTGGAGGCTAGTCAAAGCCCAAGGAATGTGTGTAGAGACGAACTTGTTTCAAGTTCCAAATCTCTGGAGGATGAGTGTAGAACGTGTCAGGAGGGCACCATAAATTATTTTGGAAGACGCAGAAGGGTAGAATTCCTTGGGATACTGAGAAATTTTGAGAATCTCAGAGGAGATAATGCAAAGGGTGCACAAGAATTGGACTTATCCCAAATCCAGAAGCTCAGGAAGGATAGTGTTTTCAAAAATGCAGACGAGACCCAAAGGTAAGGACTCGCAGAAGGATAAAAGGTCGAAGCCTTGATACTTAGAAATTTTCCCATTTCGGGAGAAAGTGAAAGCTCAGGAGGAGGAGTGACAACTGCCATCAGATCAACTGCAGAGGAAGATATCTGGCCGTCGAATTTCACATATAGATAGAAGGAACATGCGCAGGAGGAGATCAAATCTACCCGTCATATATAAGCGCGAGGAAAAATAGCCGTTAGATCCCAAGGAAAGTGCATGAGACATAACTATTTTAAGGTGCATAGGAGAGTGGACTCATGAAGTCCCGAGGTTCCAAAGTCATCGGAACCGTCCATCATCAGGATTGATAGGTGGCAGTGGATCCGGGAGTTACAAGAATCAGACATTGAAAGAATTGAGGGAATTCAACATTTCACTAATTCACAGACCTGGAAGGTAGGGTCGAGACACGAGAGAAATCGCGAAGTCCAAGTTCGTGAAATTGATCAAAACCATTGGATCACAGAGGGTCATGGACCATTCATCTGAGGTATAGAAGATTTTAGGGATCGAGAATCGAGAGAAGAGAGATGAGCAATATTCCAACTTTGCAAAACACGAAGTCTCGATTCGCGAAGGAAGGAATCCTGACCATTAGATCATGGGGAGTCTCGGACCGTTCATCTAAGGCGAGTGAAGTCTGAGAGTTCATACTTTGGGGAAAACAATGAGAGATAACTTCTGAGATCGCGAAGTGCGAATTCCCGAAGCATGTGGGAGTTGGACCCCAGGTCATAGTTGTAGGTCACATCCCCGAGGGTCAAAGAAACAAAGCTAGTGCTCGCTAGGCTCTTAGTTCAATGTTCGAAAGTTGGGAGAGTCGAGGTTGACTCGTAGAAAAATACCCAAAACGCAAAGTCATGAAGCACCTTTTGGATAGGCGTGTGGTCATATCCGGTGGCCACGTAGAGGAAGTTTACACTCACCGCTAGTTCACATGGGTGAGGTTTCTCGCAATGAACTATGGATTTGCTTCATGGAGGTTCTAGTAGGGATCCAAAGAGCTGTTCCAACTCCAAGAGTTTGAAGATCCATTGACCGAGAGGTCAGCAGACCCCACTAAGGTGGTGGAACTACGTCGAAAGTGCTCAGGGTAGAAACAATCATGTACAGTGACTATAATGAGAGCACAAGAAGACTCATTATTCCGGGAAGAATTGAAGACTTGTGGGATCAACAAGGAAAAGTTGCACATGGGAAAGAATTTGCTGCAATTTCTATGGCAGCAGGTATGTTATGGCTTGTTGGGTCAGCTAGAAGAAAGAATGTTTGCTTGTTTACAAGTGTTGTTGTTGATGTTGTTTCATAAGGAGGGAAGCAATAGAGAGATGAAGTGTTGGTTATAATTTTGATAAAATAAGCATGAAATCTTCTACTACCATCAAACTCAGATAGTATAAAATTTATTAATGGCAGTCATGCAAGTATGAGATTTTATTACTCTTTTTTCATAATTGCTGAAAGGAAATTTATGTAAGAATTCCCTCAGCCAGAGTTATTATATAAAATCACATGATTATATTATTGAATGCATACCATTGGATGTGGTAAAGGCTGGAGGCTTGTATTAATTCAAATATTTTTAGCTTCTGAATGCACACACTGACATAGTATAATCTCATGTTAATTTGGTTATGGAGTAATGACCAAAGAATTGAAAGATAAGAGCTTGTTATAGGAATGAATGCCAGTAAGCTAGTCATGTATGAGACTAGGACATGGTTGGATATGGAAAGGTTATGAGCCACACAGGTACTAAAATCTTCTTACCTTTAAATAAAACTTGGACTGCAACCTTTTTTCTAACATTAATGAACACCACATAATTATATTCTTGGTGTAGTGTTCAGGTTGAAAAGGAAGACATCCAATTAATTTGGAAGACAATAGGAAGTGTGTGGAGAATGTGTCAACACATTGACTAGAATTCCAACTTATGGATGGTGATATACATGACTGAGATAAAGAGAATTATGTAATTCAATCCAAAGTGAACTGAATAAGTATGCATTGAGAATTGCACTCATGCATAGTAAGTGATAGAATTGTATACTAAATGCAATGGT
>JASDQU010030957.1:11301-22343 GCA_032191745.1 Picea mariana | reverse complement strand
AATAATCCTCTCGTGATGCTAAACATGTTGATATAGTTCTTGCGTAACCCTTCAAATGGACCTTGTGGACCTATACTAGATGAGACTCTTAACAATGACCTATCTCAACAACATCCTCTCATGATCTTAATTGCATTGGTGTACTTCCTCGATATTTGTTCTTATGGTTGCATGACTCATAATTAAAATCACGTTCACAATGGAAGACAAGATTAATGAAGTAATTCTAGCTATCAAGTCCCTCACATAGTCAGCTAATGCAATCCATGAACAACTTCAGAACCACATGAGTAGCATCAATAAGTAACTCTAACTTTCTTTTGATAAAATTGATAAGTTAGTGATCCACAATTCTATCTATAACAATTAACATGCAGTAACAACAAGACTGATACACATGAAATAATTTTGCACAAATGCAAATGAAAAGAGAAGAATAGTGGAAAATAAGAAGTAAAGACCATTTCTTATATTTCAGCAAGAAGACACCTCTTTTTATTAGATGGGGTGATTTTTGTTTACAACAACAACAAGAGACTTTCTACTTTATTTCTAACTAACAAGCATTGTTTCAATTTTTATTTAGTTCATTTCCTAATAGAAACATCATGCTAATATTTATTAGGAATTGTCCTGCTCAGCTAGACTTGCGAGGGAAATTTACAAATAGAAACAACTATGCGAGATGGGTGCCCACTTTGGTGGCCCAATTCCTTCCTAGTTAGATCTGGAAGCATTCTTGTTTCCGCCAGCAAGTGAGGGAAATAACGTTGCAATGTTGTTGGAGACATTCACTTGGCCTGCATAGGTTTTTGGCCCTTGCAGCCCACAAGGTAGAAAACATATTGTTGTTGGCAAGTGTTGTGAGTCCGAGAGTCTAGAATGGTGCCTGTAAGCAAAGGAGGATGAAAATATGGTATATTGTCCACTGGATGATGTATCATGACATTTTCCTGAAGGAGTGGTGGCTCGAACAACGTAAGATTGTTGACATTGAGCACATTGTGGATGCCAAGTTGTGGTCGTAAGTCCAAATGATAGGCATTCTCTCAAGACCTTTCAATCACGGTGTATGGACCGTAGTGCAAAGGGTGGAGCTTATGATGTTGTCTTCGGAAGCAGTTCTTGTCTGGTGATATCCACACTCGATCGCTAGGATAAAAAACCAATGGTGTGCGTCATTTATCATGTCTCTTCTTGGCGTGCTCTTGTGCTACTTGCAATGCCTCTGCTACTTGGGAATGTCATTGTGCAATGTTGTGGCTGAAACTCTACGTTGATTGTTGCTCAAGTGTTTTTTTCGTGCAGACCCTAGGGGTGCATGAGTTAGTGGTAACTATGAGGGCGCACTTGGATGAAATCCTCGAAAAACCTCGAAGGGTGAGAATCCAATGGAGGAGTGGGTGGCCCTGTCATAACTGTGTTGAATGATGTACAAATAAGAGTCTCACTGCTTGTTTTTGGCAAAGTAGCTACGAAGAGAGTGGACTAGAGTATGGTTGAAAACCTTTGTTTGGTTGTCAGTTTGAGGGTGAAATGCAGTGGAAAAATGGAGTTGGCATCTGAGCGAATACCATAGAGTATGCCAGAAGGTATTGAGGAAGAAAGAGTCATGATATGAAATGATACTACTGGGTAATTCGTAATGGGGCCACACATGGTGGAAAAATAGGTTAGCAGTTTGTGTCGTTGTTGCAGTTTTATGACAAGGAATGAATAGATCCATCTTAGAGAAACGAAAAATTACAACCCAAATAGTATCATGCTTGTGAAATGTGGTAGGGAGACCACTCAAAAATTTCATGGAAATGGATTCCCATGGACAAGAAGGAACTAGTAGAGGTTGGTAGAAACCATGCAAACGGTTAGATGGTTTACTTTGTGAATAGAGGGAGCAAGTATGAATGAATTTTTCCACATGTTTGGACAGTGCAGGCCAGTAGAAATGGCATTGGAGATTGAGGATGGTTTTGGTTGTGCCAAAATTCCCACCACAAGAAGAGGCGTGTGATTCTCAAATTATAATGAGATGGTCTTTTGTCTGTGACACAAATAACTTATTGAGTTTGTAGAGTCACCCTTCACGAATGATGTAGTCTAGAAAGAGAGTCTAGTTGATGATCATAGGTTGTTGCAAAGCTAGCCAAATTTTGTTGAAACATGGATATGTAGTGTAAATGCCCTTCCATCCATCATAACCTGCACAACGCACTTCTAAAATGTGCATAGCCTACATTGGGGGGTGACTTCACAAGTATGCCATATTATTGGAGGTCCCCTTCTTATATTTAATAACTAGGTTAAACTATTGAAGATACGTTGCCTACTTTAAATGGCGTTGTTCCTACATCTTACTTTGGGAATTGATCAATATCAATGGATGGTGGTCAGTATGCAGGATGTGTTATTTACCCAAAATGTAGCAGTTCCATTGCTTGAGTGCATGTACCAAGATAAAAAAACTCTTGTCATAAATGTTGTAATTGACTCTCACTTTTGTAAGAGTCTCTAAGTCATACGCTATTGGATGACCTCCTTATTTAATTACAACCCCAATGGTGAATTGAGATGCATCTGTCTCGATCTCAAAGGGTCAATTTGTGTCTGACAGTCCTATAACAGGGGTTTAACATAATGTTTTATTCAATTTCATAAAATGACACTCAACCTCTGGAGTCCACCGAAAATTTGCTTGATGTGACAATTGATGCAAAGGTCAAGCCAATTGTGAGAAGTGGAATACAAATTTTCTATAGAAATCGATTCCCCCCATGAAAATTTTGAGGTCATGTGTATTAGAGGGAGTGGGCCATTATGAAAAATCCTGGACCCATGAGGGATCTAGGTGCACACCTTGGGTATCCACTATGAAGCCCAAGTACTGGAAAGAAGTTTTTCCAAAGAAGGACTTCTTTTCCTTCACCTGCAACTTATGCTCACGCGATAATTCAATCACTCTGCACACATGTTGAAAATGGTCTTGCCAAGAGTTAATGAAGATCAAAATATCATCAAAATAAATAAAAACAAACTTAACCAGGTGTGGTCTAAAGATGTCATTAATGAGGCGCATGAATGTGGCGGGTGCATTCATCAAACCGAATGGCTTTACCATCCACTCAAAAAGTCTGAATTTGGTCTTAAACGATGTCTTCCATGTGTCTCATGTCTGCATGCGCACTTGATGACACTCGGTTGTCAAGTCCATCTTAGTGAAGAAGCAATCCCCTTATAGGTTTCCAACAAATCCTCAATCTGGGGAAGGGGATATCAGTTTTTAACAATGCCTTTATTGAGGGCATGATAGTCAGTTACAAGGTGCCACTCAAAATTTTATTTCTTTGGGATAATAAAGGTAGGGGATGCACAGTGCGACGATGAAGGATTTATGTGGCTAGATTCCAAAAGTTGGTTAATTTGGAATTCAATTTCAGAAGCTTCTCGAGGCGCAAGGCTGTAGGAAGGGGCGTTGGGTAAGGATGCGCTAAGTATGAAGTGAATGGAATGCTCAATAGAGTGACATGGAGGTAATCCTGTGGGCTGTGTAAATACATCAACAAATTATTCTAGCAAGGGGAGCATGTCCAAAGGTGTAGGAGTGGACAAATTATCAGGTTTAATAGGGCAAAATAAGCACAAGGAGACACATTTGTTGATATTGACTTGCTTAATTGTTGCTTTGTTGATAAGTGACGGAGTGGGTTTAGGAGCAGATGATGTGAGAACATAAGTGCGACCATCCAGTTACAGATTATATTGGTGGGATTTGGCATGGTGTACAACGTGTCGGGCTTGTTGGTAGGGGAGGCCTAGTAAGAATTCTACACAATCTAGAGGGGAGACATCACATGTGACAATATCGTGAAATGGACCAATGGTGAAAGTGACCACACAACATCGAGAAAATGTGAGACGAGGGCCACCCTTTTGTACCCAACCAAGTTGGTATGGGGCTAGGTGTGAATTAGTGGGTAGTTGAAGGCATTGTACCAAGTCCTATGAGACGAGGTTCTTTTGGCTGTCGTTGTCCATAATGAGGGTGGAAAATTTGTGTTTGATCTAGATATTATGGATAAAGAGAGGAATAGTAGTTGTGCCTAGTTCATTGGCAGTCATTAAAATGAGGGATGGATCTGCTTCAATAGGGTTATCAAGGGAAACCACCTCAGAATTTCCAGGGGAGTCAGTCAGAGCAATCTTGACAAACAAAGTTTTGTTTGGGCACAGATTCTTAAGTGCGCAACCATTGGCAGAAGAGTCTGAATTGGTCTTATGGAAATAAAACTAGGGTGCATTACAATATGAGGTGGGGAAGGACTGTGATCTATTTGATGAGAGAGTAGGAGAATTACCAGGGGTGGATGGTCTAGCTTGAGCTTGAGAAGAATGGAGTCGAGGTACCACAAGTTACGTTCCACAACCAAAGTTCAAAGAAAATCCTTTTCCAAGGAAGCATTGTCAAACATATCTACTTCATGATGAATGCTTAGAAATAACATAATTAAACTTGACAATCAATACCTCTTCGGGATCAGTGATGTGGAGTTGGATGCACAGTTTGCAGAAGATGTCAATGTATCCTTGGACAGACTAATTGACAAGTTGTCAGAGCTGCAACCATCTGGCAAGGAGGTTCTGGTGATAGCCTGATGGGTAGAAGCACTCTCTGAGAGGCTGAAAAAATCCATCCCACGTCATAATGTGTGGTGTTTGTGTCTCAATCAGGTCACCTCTGTCCATGACCTAGGAATAATTATCCATATGAGTATCGCACCATGTCTGTGCAATGCCTTCGAGTTGCATACCAATGATTTGAAGCTTCATGCCTTATGTCATCTCAGGACAAGTACACAAGTATTGGGAAAGACTGCAAAGCCAAGAATCAACATTATCACCATTCATTTGGCTCACAAATTTTGGTAATTGGTAGGGTGTATCGAGTTGCATGGGTGTTGGAGCTCGACATTGTTGCAGATAGAGTAGATCTTGGAGAGCCATTGTTAAATCCTGAATTGGAGTTGTGGAAGTGGATGCAAAATCCTCTATAGACGATTCTCTTCGTAACGACATAATTTAATTCACCACAGATGTTGATCTGTCACTGGATGTTGTGCTAAGAAGAACAAAACTCCTGGGCACACTGAGAAGGAACCTAGTACCCTGAGGAGTGTGTACTGGAAGTCCTGAGAAGGACGTTTGTAATTGAGAATTTTTTTTTTTGAATGGTCTCTCTTCTGAATTTTGTGACTCAGTAGAAGTTGGCTTGGATCCAAGATCTGATACCAATTGATCCATAATTCTATCTATAAAATTTAACATGCAGTAAAAACAATACTGATACACAAGAAATAACATTGAACAAATACAAATGAGAAGAGAAGAACACTGGAAAATGAGAAGTAAAGACCATTTTTTGTATTTCAGCAAGAAGACACCCCTTTTATCAGATTGGGTGATTTTTTTTTACAACAACAACAACAAGAAACTTGCTACTTTATTTCTGACTGACAATTATTGTTTTGATTTTTATTTAGATCATTTCCTAACCTAAACATCATGTTAATCTTTATTAAGAATTTCCCTGCTAAGCTTAACTAATGAGGGAAGTTTACAAATAGAAACAATTATGCAGAGAGAGATGGGTGACCGCTTTAGTGGCCCAGTTAAAAGGTAAGAGTGATGGTGGTAAATGTTTTATGGGAAACTACTAATATGAATTATAATGAGAATGACATGAAGATAACAATAGTAGAGAAAATAACATAGAAATGTCACAAAGAGTAATATGATGAAACTCTATTAATGAATGAAATACTAAAACCATTGCAATATGCAAAAGCAATACAAATTGACTAAACCACCGACTTTGAATGAGATAAATAAATATTAAATTCGCTTTTGATTTCATTTCATTTCATTCAATGACGCTGCCACTAACCACATATGATCATGCTACATGTCATGAAAATCACGCGTTTTGACTGAAAGGACAACTTTTTTTTGTTAAAAATAATTTTTTCTATGCTTTTCACAATACGTTTTGTTTTACATGTTAATGCAAAACCGAAAAACATTGAGTGACATATATAAATATCAGATTCACGTTAAATTTGTTTGGATGAGATTGGTAAGTATGAATAAATATCAGATTTATTTTGATTTAATGTCATTGAGTACTGCTTTCCACCGAATACATGTGATCATGTTACAGGCCACCCAAACAAGGAGCAAGGGTAAGAAGAAAGTTAAGAGTTGGGATAGGATGAACTACAGGCTAATAGAAGGAGCAAGGGTAAGAAGAAAATTAATAGTTTGGATAGGATGGTAGCCAAGCTGAAGGTTAAGTTCATACCCAAGGACTATGAGATAAATATGTTCAGGAGATTGTAGAACCCGAGACATAAGGGTTTGACGGTAAAGGAATACACAAAAGAATTTTATAGGCTGAGCATCCGAGCAGGACATCGTGAGAGTGATGAAGAAAAGAATGTCAGGTACATAAATGGTCTGAGCTATGAGATACAAGATGATATCATCCTGATGATTGTAAGGAAATTAGAGGATGCTTATCAAATGGAACTGAAAGCAGAGGAAACTTTGTCCAAAAAACAAAGCCAACGAAGAAGAGGAAAGAATCATGACCAAAAGGAAGGAACAACCATGGAAAAGATCCAGAAGGTGGGAGGAGAAACTGGTAGCTCTTGTTATCACTTGGTATTTTCCTTGGGCTATATCAAGGAAACCCCAAGGTAACCATTTCAACCTACATTAGATTGTATTTCTGACCTATACAATCAGAGAGGGCTCTCTCAAGGGCCAAAAGGCTCTAAGACTCAAAAGATATTCAACAATAACATTCCAAAGGTTGGATTTCTGATAAGAACAGGTTTGTTTTTATAAAATTTCGTAGGACAAGCAAGGAAAAGGTATTATTGGGAAATGGATTCAAAACCTAAAATCTGAATGCCTTAACAGTCAATGGCTAGTTGGTTTCTTTCTGAAGGTTTGAGGCAAAGTAAGCACTATGTTCAACAATTGAGAGTTTATGAAATGAGAGTTTGAAAAGAGGGGGAATTCCACCACAGTAAGAGAATATACCCATGGATGAATTCTTATTGTAGCTTCAGAAGAACATACATAGAGGGAAACTACTAGAACAAAGCATTAAGCAAGAATGAATTATGAACCAGTGATTTACAAACAACACAATATTGTTGTATGAATGGAGCATTAAACTAGAATGAATTCCAAACATTTCCTCTCAGTCAAATAATATAAAGATATTAACAATAAATGATAATGAATATAACATAGGATATTTACAAGACAAACATAACACTATGATGAATCTCAAACTCTCGAAGGAGATAACTTTTGCATTGAACTGCAAAACGAAATTCAGAGTCTTTACACCCAGGAACAATAGAAATGGCTCCTCCAGCCAAGAGTCCAACCCTATTACCTTCTTGTACAATGAATATATATCCATATAGGTCCTTTCCAGCTCACCCATTCTAACTCCAACCCCTTTCCCAAAATAGAAACAACTACAAACAGAAATGACACGTTTTAACTAGTTTCCTTCTTTTTAGGAAGCGAAATTCCGAAAAATAGGCTTCAAAACGCCACTTGTAATTATCAAACCATAATAGTTGTGTAAAATATAAGAGTGATTTTTGTATATAAGATCGTTATGAAGAGAAACCTCTCTCAGATGTGTTAAATTCATCTCTAGCTGACCGAAATAGGTATCACAAAAACATGTCTCAAACAGGAAATCACGAAAACTGAAAATATTGGGCTCAAATATTCCTTTGAATATCCCAATCCGTGACACCTGTTTGAAAAATGAAAGAGGTTAATGTTCTTCGATACATATCTTGACAATAACCTCCTTTGTATTTTTAAAATTCATCTTGGTTCACTGGGAAATCCTCCTGGAAGTCAACTAGTCAAAAATGCCAGTTCAACAGTCTTAAAACAAAGTTTCAGTAGCACATTTTGTAGCACATGTCTAAATCTGTAGCGCCTAAGCCAGTTTATAGCACCAAAGGAGAATAAATTAGCCAAACCCTTCCTGACCTCCAAACAAGATAAAAAATCTCATGGAGTACCTGATGGCTATGAGGTTGATGTTGGTAATTTCATACTTGCACTAGGATGCTTGCAACCTATCCAACCTACAACCTTCTTCCTTAACTAGTTCGCAACGCCAACTCAACCATAGACTGCATACTCCGAGGAGGATTTTATATGATGGAATGATATAATCCTTGGAGAATATGATCAATCTTATGTGCTAACATCTGGCTCCACAGGGGATGGAGACCTCCCTGTGAGGCTCCAAGAATGATCTAGGGGATCAAATTTTGCTCAAAATTCAAAGCGTTTGGAATCACTTCAAATCGAATGGGAGCATAGGCCTCATTGTCACGAACCCAACGCAGCTTGTTTGGGTTCAAATGGACGTGGGCTGAGAGAGATATCGTGTTCTATTCAAAACAACAAATAGGAAAAAAAAATGTGTTGACTGTACAGTCCATACGGATGCTGACGTGGCAAACTGTACGACACGTGGCAAAGTCGTACGACACATGGCAGGGTCACACGACATGTGGCAGGTTTTGGTTGGCAGAATTATGAACAAGTTGGCGTATGACACATGTCATTGATGGTGAATGAAATGCTGACACGTGGCCCACCCAGTGGCCGCCACGTGTCACCCTAGCGTTGGTTTAAAATTTATGTTGTTGGCCGGATTCGACCCCGCAACCTCCGGGAAGGGGAAAAGATTTGGGAAGGGCCGCCCAACTGGCATGCCACCCACGTGGTTCTTAACACTATACCTTTTAAAATTTATTTTAATTTGAATGGTTTTGAAATGGGCACGGTCCGGGCCGGGGCTAAGTCATATACATTGCAATGTAACCACCGACGCGGTGCGCCCTCTAACCATATTTTTAAAATTAGCCCCTTTTCATATGAGCCCCAGTCGTATGTGTATACAATAGGACCACTGGCGTGTGCCTCCGTCCCATTACCATCTGGTTTTAAATGTGGCCCTTTATATGTATGCACGCGGTCATATGGTGCTTCACATGCCCATGGTCCTAGGCGGTTAGGGGCTAGCGCGTAACCATCCTACAATTTGCACTGTTTGTGCGATTTCACCCAGTGCTGAGTTTTAACACATAAATGTGCGTGGGGGCTAGGTTGAGGAGGAAGAGGTGCATTTTGGTGATCCAGAGACAGCAAGTTTGAAGGGGAACTTCCAGGAAGCCTATCTTCTTCAATTTTTGGCCAAACGAGGTGTCGAAAAAGCCCAGCTAGGGGTTTTTGAACGTTCTAAAGCTATTGGAGCCATCTATTTGGCATTTTGAGCATTGTAAAGCACATATTTGAGCACTTTGAGAAAATAATACAAAATATCCATTGGAAGCTGGACCAGGAGATGCGGCCCAAGAGAGGGGTGAACTCCTTTATCATTTGATGTGTTATGTGTTTTCTGTTCTCTATTATTTGTTTCTGTTTATATGCATATTGAATATGTTATTTCTATAAAAAGTTGTGTTTGAAAAATTGATCCATTTGCATAAGAACACATAAATTAAAACTTGCAAATATTTTCAAGAATACAAGTCTTCATCATTTTTAGATCAAAGAACATGCAATTCTAGTGACTTATCCATGGGATGCTCCCAACCTTTAACCTGTGCAAACTGCTCTGACCTGTGACCTTCAACTGAAACCAAATGAAAACTGAAAACTAACTATTGAAAGAGATGCTTAGGGTGCTAAGCTTATTTCACACAACATACCTACCCTAAGCTATCCCCTGAGTTGTTTGATCAAGTGAAATGAAAAATCCAATGGAGCCATGCAAGCATCTCGTCCACTGGTTGGATCCTTTGCATGTTTCTTCAAAGGAAACAAGGAATGCCTAATTAAAGGTAATGCATCTAAGATTTTAAAATTAGTTTCATCATTGACCAAATCTGAAAACTTAAGCTCACTCATTGACTATGAACATGTTGCAAAAGGATCTTGCATCTCATGAAGAAAAACATCTTGTTGATCAACACATATAAAACCTTCAGTTTCATATGTTGTTTTTTGTTTCAATCCTTTATACTCACCATCAGCCTGGAAAGACTTTGAAAATGACCCCTGATGTCCTTCAAAAGAAATGCTATTTTGATTTTCAAAGGAAGAAAGGAAAATTGTTTGTTGACCAACTTGTTCTTGAAATAAAGTTTTAGGAAATGAATGGTTCGAATAGAAAACTGCCTAACTATTCTCATATCCATGATCACTTAAAATATTTATATCTTCATCATCTTCACTTTCAAATTCACAACTACTTGATGGTTGCAAAATTGAATTGGTAAAACCTTCCGCATAACAAACTATGGGATCAATAACATCTTTAGAAGGTTGTTGGTTTATAAGATGGTGAACTCTCTCTTTCAGAAATTGGAATGAAGAAAAGCACAAGGGTAGAGCATTTACTTCAGAAAACTCGCTACCTTTTTGTTGTCTATCATCATGGCTGAAATGTGTGGCTTGTAAACCTTCATAAGACTACTAAAAAGAATCATCTCCTGGAGATGAACCTACAAATGGTTGCTCTAGAAGAAAAATGTCATAATCATCATAATACTCTGGAAACCTCTTGAATATCCATAGCAAGAGGATTTGGATCAACAACTAGTGAGTCAACCACTTGATCATAATATGTTGTAATATTATCCTCATGAAAAAATAAACACAGTTCCAAATCAGCCTCTTCTTGTTGTCCATACCTATTCTCATACTTTTTAAGACTCAATGCTTCATCCTCCAACTTATCTGAAAGATTTCCACAAGCTCTGAGATTTTCCTCCACCTCTTGGGCATCAGAGAACATCTACTGCAAAGACACTGACTTCCTCTCCAAGAGATAAAAAGAGAAATCTGGATGGAAGGCCATAGCATAATATAACTTGGCAGTACCTTCAGTTGGTTGGATCTCTTTGGGTATTTTGTAATAATGACTAGTAAAT
>JASDQU010030957.1:0-11251 GCA_032191745.1 Picea mariana | reverse complement strand
GCAAAGACACTGACTTCCTCTCCAAGAGATAAAAAGAGAAATCTGGATGGAAGGCCATAGCATAATATAACTTGGCAGTACCTTCAGTTGGTTGGATCTCTTTGGGTATTTTGTAATAATGACTAGTAAATCTCTTACTGAAATTTGAGATAGTTTCATTATTCATTCTTCTCATGGCATAAAATTTTGAAAGGAATAGTTCCCATGACTTTCTTTTTCCCCAAAATTTCAAAAAATCATGACTTAGTTCCTTCCATGAGCTGATTGACTCAGGCAACAAATGCCTAAACCATTGCTTGACATCCCCTCGTAAAGACTGGGAAAAGACTCTCATACAAACATCATCATGTTCAACTTCAAAGAGGTCAATGAAAAGCTCAAAAGCATGAATATGTTTTTCAGCTGTAAGGTTCTCAATTTCTCCATCAAAAACAGGAAGGTATTTGTAATTCTTTGGAGAAAAATCATGAAGAATGGAAGGTAATTTTAAAGGTTTGTATCTCTGTTGAATCTTGGAAGATACAAGAATAGGTACAAAAGATGGTATATCAGCTTTGATTTCATAAAAATTACAAGGTTGTTCAAGGTTATCATATGACTCAGATAAAGGGTCTTGGTCATAATCATCTATATGAGGACAAGGTATATTTACATTTTGTAGTGAAGGATATACAAGAGTGGGTTCATGGTCTTCATTTGAATGCAGTAAATGAAGAAAAATTCTTTTGGAAAAATTAGGAAAGGACAAGAAGATATTGATAAAACAGAATAATACTTCTTGAAGAAAACTCAAGCCTGAGTACCTGATTCTTCCATATTGTACTTCCATATCTCTGTCATGTGAGCTCGTCCTCCAGTGGAGTCTGTAAATTTGATTTAATCAGGAGTGGAGTCGCCAAGTGAAAGGTACGCGACCTTCTTGTATCTGACATTTGTTCACCATCAACAATCAGCTCTAAAGCTTTGTCGTTCTTTCCCGAGGAAGATGATAGCTTTAGTTCCCCAACAATGGCACCAAGATCTTATCACTTAGTATTTTCCTTGGGATATATCAAGGAAACCCCAAGGTAACCATTTCAACCTACTTTAGACTGTATTTCTGACCTATACAATCAGAGAGGGCTCTCTCAAGGGCCAAAAGGCTCTAAGACTCAAAAGATATTCAACAATAACATTCAGAAGGTTGGATTTTTGATAAGAACATGTTTGTTTTTATAAAATTTGGTAGGACAAGCAAGGAAAAGGTATCATTGGGCAATGGAGTCAAAACCTAAAATCTCAATGCCTTAACAATCAATGGCTAGTTGGTTTATTTCTGAAGGTTTGAGGCAAAGTAAGCACCATGTTCAACAATTGAGAGTTTATGAAATGAGAGTTTGAAAAGAGGGGGAAGTCCACCATAGTAAGAGCATATACCCATGGATGAATTATTATTGCAGATTCAGAATAACATACATAGAGGTAAACTACTAGAACAAAGCACTAAGCAAGAATGAATTCTGAACCAGTGATTTACAAACAACACAATAAGCATTTGATGTATGAATGGAGCATTAAACTAGAATCAATTCCAAACATTTCCTCTCAGTCAAATACTATAAATATATTAACAATAAATGGTAATGAATATAACAAAGGAAATTTGCAATCCAAACATAACACTATGATGAATCTAAAACTCTTGAAGGAGATAACTTCTGCATTGAACTGCAAAATTAAATTTGGAGTCTTTACACCTAGGAACAAGAGAAATGGATCCTCCAGCCAAGAGTCCAACCCTCTTACCTTCTTGTAAAATGAATATATATCCATATAGGTCCTTTCTAGCTCACCCATTCGAACTCCAACCCCTTTCCCAAAATAGAAACAACTACAAACAAAATATGACACGTTTTAACTAATTTCCTGCTTTTCAGGAGGCAAAATTATGAAAAATAGGCCTCAAAATGCCACTTGTAATTATCAAACCATAATAGTTGTGTAAAATATGAGAGTGGTGTTTGTATATAAGCTTGTTATGAAGAGAAACCTCTCTCAGTTTTGTTAAATTCATCTCCATCTGGCCACAATAGGTGTCACAAAAACATGTCTCAAACAGGAAATCATGAAAACTGAAACAATTGGCCTCAAATATTCCTTCGAATATCCCAATCCGTGACACCTATTTGAAAAATGAAAGAGCTTAATGTTCTTTGGTACATTCTTGACAATAACCTCATTTGGATTTTTAAAATTCATCTTGGTTCACCTGGAAATCCTCTTGGATGTCAACTGGTCAAAAATGCCATTTCAGCAGTCTTAAAACAGAGTTTCAGCGACACATTTTGTAGCATATGTCTAAATCTGTAGCACCTAAGACAGTTCGTAGCACCAAAGGAGAATAAAGTAGAAAAACCCTTCATTACCTCCAAACGAGATAAAAAAATCCCATGGAGTACCTGATGGATATGAGGTTGATCCTGGTAATTTCATACTTGCACCAGGATGCTTGCAACCTATCCAACCTACAACCTTCTTCCGTAACTAGTTCACAGCGCCAACGCAACCATAGCTTGCATACTCCAAGGAGGATTTTATTTTATGGAATGATATAATCCTTGGAGAACATGATCAATCTTATGTGTTAACAGCTCTGACAACTAGGTTAAAGATACTAGAGGAGAAATCTTTAGGGGTGGAAACTATGGTGGCAGAAACTCATTTACTCAAGTAAGAGGAAGAGGCAGAGGTGGGGAAGGGAGATGCTACGCCTATGGGAAGACAGGATATATGTCTTGGGAATGTCCCAAGAGAAATAATACAGGAGCCAAAGGAGCTCACATATTTGAAGCACAATAGAAGGAGATGGAAACAAAGATGGAAGCAAAAGCAACAGAGGAAGAAACATCACTCATGATGAGGAAGGTCCTCTTGAAACTAGAGAAAGAGGTGAAAGATCATGTTTAGAGGAACAGTCTATTTAGGACTACTTGCAATACCAAGGACATGGTATGCAAGGTAATAATTGACAGTGGGAGCACTGATAATTTAGTGTCCACATAAATGATGGAGAACTTGGAGCTAGAGGCAACTGCACATCCAAAATCGTACAAGGTATCGTGGTTGCAGGAGGGACACCAAGTGATGGTAAGTCAACAATGCAAAGTCAAATTTAAGATTGGTGGGTATAGAGATGAAATTATGTGTGATGTCATACCCATGGAAGTTTGTCATGTTTTGTTGGGGAGACCATGGCAATATGACAGGAAGGTCATACATGATGGGAGGAAAAACACTTACAACCTCGAAAGGAATGGTCATACACATATTTTATTGCCAATAAGAGAGAGAGGAACTAAAGAGGAGGCTAGTTCAAGCATACTTCTCATGAGTGAGAAGGAACCTTTGGAGGAGGAAGGAAATCCTGAGTATTGTAATATGAGGATAGGAGAGATCTATATATCTCTCTAAATGAATTTTACAGATGCTCATGTTTGTGAGGAAGTGATGCAGAATACATCCCAGGAAGAGGCTAAAGAACCTGAGGTTTTTGAAACTAACATCTTGTGTGTGGTAGCAGGTGCAACAAAGAGATGGTCATTGGAGACTGTCAAAAGGGAGGAGAATGGATAGAAGTCAAGTTCTATTCACAAGGAAGAAAAGGGAGAGAAAACTTGCATAGTGGTGAACCAGAGAAAATCCCCAGAGAAGTATTCAGATTTGGCACCCACTCAGTGGGAGAAGGAAATAAAGATGTTGGAAAAATGGTTAAACCACCCGAAGGTAGGAGAATATTACCAGGGGGAGGAAGTTATGAAAAATAGAGAGGAGAACCTTCATGAAAGACAGAGTCCTAAAACAATAAGTGAGAAGGAGAAGCAACCAGTGGGTAGCAATAGCATAAACCTGCAACAAGTTGATTACCAGGGGATGACAAAGAGTTGCAGAAAAAGAACCTATCAGAGGATAAATTGAACAAGGAGATCATGGAGTTGAGAGGGTTGATGAAAAGGTTATCCAAGGAGACCAGAGAACAATGCAGTGAAAAATTAGGTGAATCCCTACAGTTCAAGGTTTGAAAACCAGGAGAAGAGTCTGCAACAACAGGGGAACAACAACATCAAGAACAAGGGAAAGAGACAAGGAGACAATTCCAAATTAAGGTTTGGGACCCAGAAGGGATTCAGCTATAGCAGCAACAATGCCATGAGTAGGAGCTCATGTTTTTCTTAGTTGGGGAGTATGATGTAGGAGCATCTCTATCAACACTTAAAGAGTCCGAGTGGAGGACAACTCAGCGCCCAGTGCATGCATTTCAAGTCAATTTTGAACTCAAGGAAGGGCACATCATTTTAATGTTTTGGAAATATTGTAATTAAAGACCTTTTAATGTTTTGGAGTCTTGAGCCATCACATGAGATCAAAGGGGATTGTAATGTATTAAATTTCTATAGGATTGTATAGATGTTGAGCAGTAGCTCGGATCTGATTGTAATGGCCATTTACTGTCATAAGGCCTTAATAGATAGGTGTCTTAAATTTTGATAGGATAACACAAAGGTAGTCGGGAGGAAGGCTCGAGAAGGCTCTTCTTGGTTAAATGAATGTATTTGTATGCCCAAATGAGGCGGTTGATTATTATTTGAGAGAGATAGGTAAGCTTATGGTGAATTGCAAAAATTTGTAGGAACTCATGTACATATTTTACTAAAGGAATACAAATAGGGAGGTTTGGTTCCAAATGCATGGTGTTCTCTGTTATTGAATTCACTGAATGCATGTGATATTTCTTGCAGTCTTTCTGTTTATATGTCTTTCATCTATGAAGATGTTTTTTATGTTTAAGAGTAGAAATATTTGATGTTTTTATAAGCTTCTATTGTTTCTCTTCTAAGAGATTTGGTGCAAGGAGTGCATAGTGCCCGCAAGGTGTGCGCAGACAATGTCAAGTTTGACTCAAAATCTCGGGAGAGATAACGTGAGGTTTTGGAAGAACCAGTGCAAGGAGTGCATTGTTGCTCTAAGGAGAGAAAGGTTCAGGAAGGACACACACAAGGTGTGCGTCAAGAGAGAAATTTGGTTAAGGGTTGGAAGAGTCTTAGAGCAGACGAACGCAAGGAGTACGTAGAGAGATTTTCGAGAAAAGATTTAAGCCCGAGATCTTTCAGAAGTTTCAAATACGCAAGGAGTACACAAACTAGGAGTCATTGGTAAGACTTTGAAGCTTGGGAGAGATAGAGGAGTGTTGCAGAGGTTGTGAAAGGAGTGCACACATATACTCCTTTGAGTATATTGATCTCAGTTGAAGACCCTTGCAAGGAGTCCAGAAGGGCCGACACAGTCAAGAGGTGTCGAAAATATTCTAAGGCCAAGGGAAATCTTTCAAAGTCTAAGTGTTGGAGCTGCGCCAGGTGGGCATCAAGGGTCGAAACCCTTTGAGTCTTCAAGCAAAGAAGGAGTTGTTCTCGCAAATCTTCAAGAACAAAAAAATACGTGCCCAAAATCTTCAAGGGAAGGAAGATCGTCGAATAATAGAATTGGACGGACAAGACTAGTCTGAGCATGGGTCGAAGATATAATAGTCATCAAATCTTCCAGAGTTGCACATGGGTTATGCATTGAAGTCCTTCAGACTTTGCGAGTTTGGGAGGTTTGAAGTGCAGAGGATTTTGAGCCCCCGAAGGTCCAAAGGCCCGAATCATTTTTGGCCATCAGATCTCGCAGGGACTTGCATTGTCCAACCACATGTTTTAGCACTAGAGCACTCTGGAGGATCTGGAGTTTGATGCACATGAGACTCTCGAAGCTTAAATTCACAAAGAGCTCTGTAGACAGTCGATTTGATGGATTAACATGGATCGTCAGATCTCCCCCTTCGAAGTTCGGTTCTTTGAGAAGGTGGGGTGTTAACACAGGTGAAACCTGACGAAGTCTGGTCTGCCATTGATTTAAGTGAGGGATTAGAGTCTTCGTTCTCAGCGGGGATTTGATGCTCTGGGAGACTATGAATTCAGAGGATTTCAGAGTGGGTTTGCTGGAGACTCCTGGACCGTGATAGCTCCGAAGTCCCAAATTGGGCGGAGTTAAAGGAGATAGACCCTAGTTTTGAGCCCAGGGTCATGTGAAGGTAGTGCCTAACTAGCAAGAGCCTACCAGAGAGCCATTTTTTTCCCGAATTTGGAAGAAACGACATGTGGAAATCCAAAGAAGAGGTCTAGAGAGACCAAGAGAGTTGATCCAACTCTTGTAAATTTGAGATCCTTAGACCGGGAGGTCAGTGGACCCCAAGTGAGGGTGGGGGTCTGCATCATACTCCAACATCCTTGCATCGATATTTTTATAATGTGTTTTGGCCATTAGTTTCTCTTCTTACCTCACACTTTAGAGGGCATATGTTACACATCAAAATGTCACACTTAAGTGTCGCATCTATTTACACCTAAGTGTCACAAGTGTCGTAAAGTGTCGTATGCACCTTATTAAATGTTGCATGAACTTTTTCAAGTGTCATATGCACCTTACTAAGTGTCACATTCACTTTACTAAGTGTCATAACCCTTTGAAACCATTAAAGAACATTTGTCATAATCCCCAAGTCATTTTGGAGGAAGAAACCCATCATTTGAGAGCCGGAACCATGCCCTTTACTTGGAATTTTGACCATTTTTTGGAGGTGTTTGAAAGTCAACGCCCCCCTCCTCATGTATAGGGATCATTGATCTCCTATCAATTCCCCCTACTCCATTATAGGGGAGCAGTGGAAACGATATGTACTCTTCTTTGAGGGAGCGTTGATGTGGTTAGAGGAAGTTATGGAATTCCACCTTTTTCTAAGGTCCAACTCCAAAGGAGATGGGGTTTGTTTGGGTTGAATCATAACCCATGGCACTATCTTAGGCTAAAATATCACTTCATGGAGTCATATCCTCAACCACTTCCCAAAATATGTCATGGTGGTTAAGCCTCTAAACCCTATACAATGAGGGCATTCCAAGGTGAAAAGGGAAGAGGAATTCATTGAAGCATCATCATTTTGATCTCAAGACATTCATGCAAGGGATGGAATGGGGAGCTTGGATAATATTGTTGCACCATCAAACATGATTTGTAAGTGCCTTCTTTTGGCTTTCCATTTAATATCAACTTGGTCTATTCCTTTCATTATGTTGTTCATTATAATGTCTATGATTATGTCAAATAAAGTGTAGATATATTTAGTTCTTACCTATTGAGATCTAGTAGAAGTAGAAAGGTTTCATTGCCTCTTGTTTGTAGGTCTCTTTGGTTGTTGAAGGTATTGGAGCAGCGAGGAAAAACTTCGGGAAAAAAGTAAGTCTCCATTATTCTATCTATAGGTTAAGGAACTAGATCTAAAAGGAAGTAGTAACCATTTTTTTTCTTCTGCCTTTGGAACAAAGAAGGGGTCCTGGTCCAAAGGGGAGTTCAACTTGTCCGCATGGTGAAATTTCTCATAACACTCTTGAAGAGGCATGTGAACATTTTTTGGCACAGGGGCAGACCCAGGGTTCAATGCTCAAGAGCACACCAACAAAACCATAACTATAAACCCTTTCGGAAACACTTGCGAAGCAGATGAAGTCTCACCCAAGGTAGAGGCAGGGGTGGTTGCAGGAATTAGATGTCTGCAACTTTAGATGGGACACCGATCTATGATTGAAACACCTTAACAAAGCACTTATCAGTTACATTTCATTATTATTTAACCAGTATCTACTTTGTAGATAAAACCCTAATTACAGAGCATCAAAGTATTCACCCAGATCTAGCATATTCAAGCACTAAGCACATTCATATAGGTTAGATCCAACATTCATCCATATTATTAAGCACAAAGAATCAACATATCTATCTATCATTCATCTATATCAAATAACTTAAGCAAGTAAATGCATAAACACATCAATACATCACACAAAGCATAGCAACAAAAGATATACGTGGTTCACCCCCCGGGCTACGTCCACCAACTTCTTCTTCTCTTTTATTATCTTCTGCCAATCAGCTACATGCACAGAGCCTCAAAATCCTACTTCGCATAGGATAGGAGATATGTGCGCACTTCATTGGATCCTCCTTCCCTGAGCTAGGTCACAGCACAAATCCTTTACACAGTCTCCTACAGTCACTTTCACTTAGCCTTGCAAGTCTCACATAGTATGCACAAAGAATTTACAACTATTATTTGCACTTAGCACTTAGCATCACACACTTGTGCCTTTGCACTTAGCATCACATACACCCCTTACTTACATCACCTAGATTTTTATTTATACATTACAAAAAGGGCCTAAACATGGGTAAACCCATGGGATGACATCCCCATACCTGTTACATAATCCCAAGACCCAAAAATCCCTAAAAAGGGGCCGAGATCTCGCGATATCCACTTCGACTTGCACACCGCCTTCGATAGACCAAGGATCCTCAAAACTTGGTCAAGGGCCAACAGGCCCCCAACACTCACCTGTGACTTATCTTGAGTCACTCCGATCTGGGTAGCTCTACTTTTAAAGTATCGAGATTGGCTCGAGCTACTTCGACCTGTTGCTGCGCCAAGGCTTCCTACTCGGTGAACTCTTGGATAATTGCTTCATTGATAGGTCTCTCTAAGCATTGTTCAGCTGTAGTGACAACTTGCTCTAGTTATTCTCCTCAGCCTTCGATCTCTGTGAATAGTTGGCAAGATTCATCCTAGCTTCATTGGAGCGTCTGAGTCACTTCCATGACTCTACTCTGAATGACATGAACCTGTTGTTGAGAAGTGTGTTGTTCTTGGGATCGCTTCATCCTCTTGACTGTTGACAGAAGCTTCAACTGCACCTATACTGTCGCTTCTTACTTCTTTTCCTCCTGGAGCTGTGACTCCAATGCCTTCAGTTTAAGGTATTCAGTGAGTCTCTCATAAGTCTGGGCACTGCGATCACTTATCTGTTTAGATTCCATGGCAAGGGACTTGATTCTCTCAACTCCACTTCGAGCAGTTGCTTCTCTTTGATCTTGTACATCATGTGGGGTGTTGGGCACTGTTCATAGCTCTAGATCTATGATTCTCTGTTGAAGCTGTTGGATAGCTTCCTCAAGCTGCGCTACTTGATGCTCTACTGGTTCTTTTGCTTGTTTATCTAAGTCTATCACAAAGCGAAGTGCTCTGCTGACTGCTTCTTTGACTCTAAGCTGCTCTGCGAGCAACAACTCTTTCTCTTGCTAGATTTCTTCTTTCTCCTCTTCAAACTTTGTTTGGGGAGAAACCTTCTCCTGTTGCGCAACTTGGCGTTTCTCTATGACTAATTTTTGCACTTGCTTTAGGGCCTCTGTGGCCTGTTCTGGTTCTGCCTGTGCGTGACGAAGGCCAGCTTCGGTCACATCAACTATTCTGCGGAGTTGGGTAGGCTCATCTCCCAACTCTAGTGCTTCTTATGGTGAGGGCACAGTGGATATTACGTGGCTAGATTGAAGGGCCTTTTGTACCCCTTTGAGTTCAACCTCGATTCTGTCATACATCTCCTCTTGCTTGGTTTCATGTTTCTTCAAAACGTCCTGCGAGGCATATGCTACAACTGCGATGATGAATTCGAAGCCATTGATCGTGAGCATGGTTCACATTGTGGTTTTGCTTGCTCTTGACTTCTTTTGTGAGGTAGTTTTTGTGGGGGAAACCTTTCTTTTCTTCGAGGGATCAGCCTCATCAAAAGGATCCCTAGGAGGTGTTACTTTTCCTTGCTTCTACTCATCTTATTTGTCATTGTTCTCTCCTCTATCTACTTCATCATCACCTCCTCACCTTGGTGATTCTGAAGTGGTTTATTTCGATGCGCTTCTCAGGTTCTGTAGCTCTTCGGTCTTCTTCCTTCTACTAGTTCCAGGTGTATTATGAGTGGCCTCTGAGCTGCCAATTAGTTTAGGATCAGACATTTCTGCAGGGTCAGCAGGGATAAGGAGGCATGCGAACCAATCTTAGTTATGTTATCGAGGTCATCCTCTGTGAGCTTATAGTATGACTGAATCTCTTCTTTATGCTTGTCTGTGCACGCAGTGATATAAATGAAGTGTCAATCTACGCGGAACTTCATGAGAGGTATGAACTGGTGCAAGGTGTTTGACATCGTGCAAGGGACAACCCTGATATCCCTCTTCACCTGGAGATAGTACATGTGGAATACTACGTTCAACTGCCACTGTTTTCCCATATCGCTCGAGTACTATAGTGTGGTGAACTTTGCAGCGAGCGGTTCGAATGGTTCAATGTCTGGGAAGGTCACACCTTTCGGCATCTCCCAAGCAATAAACGCTATGAGGAACAAGAGATAACTAAAGTGGAACTCATAACCCTGATCCTAAGCTTCACAGCAATCCAATTCCAAATGGTTGACTAGGTACTTCACCCAGTTCATCTGGAGTCCTTCTACACATTTTCTGGCAAGGTCAACAATGAATTTTGTGACATTAGGTTTGTTCTTTCTCACGAGATTTCCTGTGATCAGCTGGTAGGCCAGGCACACTACGTCATTCTGGATGGAAGCTACCTTGTAGCCTGGCATCCCATTTTCTACATCATCATATATGTCTTTGAGCCTCTATGCCAATGCGCAATCCGTAGCCTTTCCTGGGTAGAAGTCATGTGGATCGGGTCCCTGCATGCTCAATTCGGTGATCCTATGGATCAGCATTGGATCGACTGTGATGCATCAGTCTAGCCATAGATAGTCGCCATGGTAACATGATAGCAGAAGCTTAACACACACATTAACCTCTTGGTGCCTTCCAAAGTGTGGAATCTTCATCACATTCAAGAGGGTGGACTGCGTGAGGTTCATAGTCCATGGTTGGGGATTATTTTCGAGTTCTTCCCCTTCATCCTGGTCAAATACTTGTAATGAGCAAGCATGTTGTAGTTCTTGCGGTCCCCTAGGTTGAAGTCATTGAATTTTAATGTCGTGATCTTATCTTGCTCCGTTCTAACTACACATATCCGCTTCGGGAGGTACGCAGTAACAATGGTGTAATCAAAGTCTCTTGGGACACTGTCACGACTCACCATGCTAGCCAAAGCCGGGATGTAGTCGGGATTAACTTTGCGTTTTCTAGGTCATCTTTCTGCTTGGTTATTTTCTCTGTTGCAGGTGGGGATGGTCCGGATTCGCGAGCAGTCAACAGGGAGGCTTGCACTCCTCTCATCGATGAGGCTTGAGCTCTGACGGACATCACCTTCTCAGCCATAAGGTCGATTAGAACTTCTTCGATAACTTTCTCT
>JASDQU010030956.1:11001-21254 GCA_032191745.1 Picea mariana | reverse complement strand
TGTGTTGTTTGAGTCTAGTGTCTAATGTATATTACCATGCTAGTCATTTATCTAGAGTCTTATGGACATGCGTTAGGTCCCTCTAGGAATTTTTTAATTATTTTAAAAAGTCATAAAATTTCTCGTAAAATAGGATTTTTACTTTGTAAATTGATGTAATATTTAATAAGTGGTACTAGGAGGTGTTATATGCCTTGGGGGGTATCGTTTTTTAACCCGGAATACCCCTTATACCCTTGTACCCAATTTTCAAGAGAAATTATTGATTTTTTCTCATTAAAAAGTCACTTTTACTATAAAAAGGTGAATAAAAGACAACTAAATCAGCTCCCTATTTTTTAGGAAACATGTCGGTGACATGTTTTGAGTTAACTCACCCTCTCTCTTTGTTCACTGAGTGATAGTGGCACTTGATGGTGAGTTAGGGAGAGTTAATTGACGAGTTAATGGAATTAAGTGAGGAATTGACTCTAGATGGTGGAGATCCCAAGAGGGAGTGTGCCCTCTCTCTTGAGAAATTATTGGCTTTTTCTCATTAAAAAGTCATTTTTACTCTAAAAAGGTGAATAAAAGACAAATAAATCAGCTCCCTATTTTTTAGGAAACATGTCGGGGACATGTTTTGAGTTAACTCACCCTCTCTCTTTGTTCACTGAGTGATAGTGGCACTTGATGGTGAGTTAGGGAGAGTTAATTGACGAGTTAATGGAATTAAGTGAGGAATTGACTCTAGATGGTGGAGATCCCAAGAGGGAGTGTGCCCTCTCTCTTGAGAAATTATTGGCTTTTTCTCATTAAAAAGTCATTTTTACTCTAAAAAGGTGAATAAAAGACAAATAAATCAGCTCCCTATTTTTTAGGAAACATGTCGGGGACATGTTTTGAGTTAACTCACCCTCTCTCTTTGTTCACTGAGTGATAGTGGCACTTGATGGTGAGTTAGGGAGAGTTAACTAACGAGTTAATGGAGTTAAGTGAGGAGTTGACTCTAGATGGTGGAGATCCCAAGAGGGAGTGTGCCCTCTCTCTTGAGAGGTGGCGCACTCTCCTTGAGGGCACCAATCCCAAGGAGATGCACACCCACTCTTGAGATATGTGGCATCCTCCCACTCTCTTGAACTTGCCTTGCGTCCCGTTCTCTCCCACTTGGCTTGAGCGTTGGCTCACTTCTCCTCACACATGGCACCCATCCTCTTGAGATAACTCACCCTCTAGCTTTGGGAATTGCTCCCTCTTTTTAATAAAAGCAAGTCGACCCCTCTCCTCAAGGCTAATGGGAGTTTGGTTATAGCTTGGCATTGTACTTGTAATTTTGATATCATTTTGGAAGAAAGGAGACTTTGGAGGTCATATGGTGGATAGCATTACTTGTGTGGATGCTTGATGTTCATGTTAAAATTTATGAGGCAACCATAGCTTAGTTGTTTGCATTTTAATTTCGTAAGTTGGCCTTTGAAGGAGTGTTGTCACCCGGTAGGAAAAGATCTTCTAAACTGGTTTGTTTCTTACATCTTTTTGTCTTTTTACATATGTGATTAAAGATTTGCAAGCAAATTTCGGTTAATTATCATGCTATCTAGATTTCATGTGTAGGGAGCACCAATATTTTATGGATTGTTTGCAAGTTCATTAAGTTTTACAGGTCCTCATACTTGGAGAAGTGGTCAGTTTGAGTTCAATCTTCTACAAGCTTCAAGCCTATCGAGAACAAAGTCCCTCAACTCTTCACCGGAAGACTCCATAACCCAAAGATTCCACATTACCAATCTTCTCTCTCTTTCTTTCTCAAAAGATCAAATATTTCCCTTGGTTACTTTCTTTACATTCATAAGTAGATCTAAATTTCAATTGTAAATCAAAGGTAGATTTTACTTTTACATTATTGCTCATGATTTTACTTTAAGTTTTCATCTAAATTTAGATCTAGCATATAAAAGGTTTATCTTTTAGCAAGTATTTCACTAAAAATCTCAAGGCTAAAAGGTAGTTTCAATTTTAGAGCGTTAAAATCTGCATTTGGCAATCTTAGTGCTATTTTGTTTGCTGTCCTAAAACAGCAAACAAAATTCACTAAGAAAGCTTGCTTTCTTGGTCTTTTGCTCACTTAGTTTATAAATTTCACTTGGTAAATTTTTGTGCAAAATCTAACAACTTTTTGCAGGCTGTCCCAAAGCACTTTGGGGCACTTTCCTCCACTTTAGCTTGCTGTCTTTTTTGCAGGTTAACGAACAGCCAAGGGGAAACTCTGCTCGATTTTCGAGGATCCAAAGCATCTGGGACCACCCAAGGTACCTAACCTTCTTCCAAATCTAATTTTTCCATAAAATTTTGTAAGTTTACTGGCCTTGAACTATAAAGGACCATCAAACCTTCTTCCAAAAAGATTGTAACCCGAAATAAGTGGTGGGATCACCCACTAGGCCTCTCATGCCCACAGCCCTGAGGGCATTGTCTCATTTTGGCAGTGTGTCTTTTTCATGTGCTTATTTTCATTTCAGCAAGTTAAAATAAATCTAAAATAAACCCAAGCACCGCAAAACAGTTAGCTCAGTTTCAATTTCTTAGCTTACTTAATTTAGTTTCATTACCTATTATTTCAATTTGGCAAAGTAACGAAACTTTCCCGTCAGGGCCTTAGTATACTCTCGGCCATTGCGAGCTTTGCTTGATCTATGGCATGATCAGAAAGGGACCTGAGTTGTGTGGAGTGGTTTAATTAGGAAAATCATTTTGCCATTATTGCTCATAGGGACCAATACTCGTGGAATTGCATGTGAGTTAAGGGGGATACTTTGAGACTTAGTTTCTCTCCTCGTTGGAAGTCCTGCAGTTTTGCTTGAGGGATAATTGTTAAAGGGCCATACATTAGTTTAGATTTATTTTTCACACTTACAATTTCATGCACAAAGTGGACTTGCAACATTGGTCCACTTCACTGAATTAACCCACTAATTCAACCAATCATCTTTAACTAATAAAATTTTCCAAGAGCATTGCAACACATTTCGCAGCAACACTTTACTTTTCGCAATGGTCTACATATTTCATTTGCTTATTATCAATTACTTTCAAGTACTCACACTTCGCTTTCAAGTAACATCATTTATGTTGAAGTACTTTACTTGTTCAATATCTTTCATATAAGCATTTCTTTTATTGTGTCATTATATGCTGCTAGATTAGTTGTGCTTGCTTTTGATGTCATTTAACTCCTAGATTTATATTGTTCTTCGTTTAATCAAGCCTTAGATTCTTTATTAGGGACTACCCCCTTGGCTTCGTGAGGAGTTAGCCTAGATGGAGGAGTCGAGTGTTAGGTGATAGCTACCCGACTCAAGACTTTCCCCCAAGGCCACACCCTATGGATTGAATATTTTTTCCATGTGACGTTGCTGCAAGAAGAAATAATTGATTAATCTAGTCAGAACTACATACAAAAGCCACCAAATTACCACAAATCTGGACACATCAACTGTGAAAGTCACTACATTATATATCTATCTCTCTATCTATCTATATAGATAGATAGATAGATAGATGTATGGGATATCAAATAGTCGTTGGCATAAAAGCCAGAATCGAAGTGCAATCGACCAAGTTCTCCAACCGTGGCCATACTTCAACCACCTTCGATGTCAGTCGTTGTCGTACCATCTGCACATCCACCAATTGTTCAGCGCGTACAACCTAAAAATCATGTCTGTACAATCTGAAATTCGTCCACGCCAAATTAATTTTGTCCACTACATTCCGACGCCATGCAACCACCAAATGTTATCATCCATACCGCCTGTTGCCATTGTTGTACCGTCTCTACTGTCTCATGCAAGTCGTTCGTACGATTGTGTCGTACAATCGCCAATTTAAAACTTCATTTGTTAGCATCATTGTCGTGGGAAGACTCTTAACGGGGATGACATATCATTCGACCCAACAATCGTGACCCTCCACAAATATCGACCAGTAAAATTAATTAATAATCGACTTAGGGTTAATGGTCAACATATTGGGAAAATAAATATTACTTAAAGTTCTGCAGGTCATGCATAATTATCAAAAAGGATTATTTAGTAAAAAGTTACAAAGGAGTCATAAAGTCCAAAAGATACATTTTAAATTTTTGATATTGAAACATAGAAATTACATGCACAAAAGCTTTATGAAGTAAGAGTATAATAAAGTGAAGAAGTTAAAAGAGTTATACATTAAATTCAAGGAGCTTTAAGCCTTATTATTATTAAAGCGAAGGATCAATAAAGTGATATAGTATTAGAAAGGAAATATATATAATAAAGAAAGAAAAAAAATGACATTATCAAAAGATACAAGGGTAATATTACATATAAAGTGTGGTAGCTCAAGGTGTAAAGGCAAACCCAATTATTAAAGGAGTATCAAAGGATTAATTAATTAAGGTCTTATATATATATATATATATATATATATATATATATATATATATTTGAGTGAATTTTAAAAGGAATATAAAAAAGACCAATTCAAGTTATAAAAGAGACAAGTCAAAAATGAAGGAAGATTTTCTCATTAAGGTAGTTACATTTCCAGTTACGGGTCATTTACATTAAAGGGTAGCATTCGAGGAAGAGAGGTTAGCGTCGCCATTAGCTTGATCCAAGAAGAGAATTGTATTAAAATTAGTTTGGCAAATCAATTATTAATTCCAGAGTCAAATATAATTGAAAAGGAAGATATTTTTCGCAAGAAACAATATGAAATTAAGGAGTTACAAGTGACAATTGATGAATAAGAATATATATCTCAATTCAATGTTACAACTACGTATACAGAAGAGACTGACATCATTCTTGGGTTACCCTAGTTCAAAAAACTAGGTACCTTCATCTTAAATATGGAAAAAAAGTTTGTTACATTTCCCTATAAGAAGAAGATGATGACATTTCAAGACACTACTATTAAGTCAGATTCAATAGTACCTTCATCAAAAGACCTGAAAGACATCTCAAAGGTGATCCTTCAAAAAAATCGATGGTCAGTGTCAAAGATACAAAGAGAATATGACAGAGTTATTGCAAATAAAACAAAGAAATTTCTCGTTTAAAAGATTACAGTAAAAAACTACTTACTCAAATTAAGAAATCAAAGGATACAAAACCATATTCAGAAGTTGGAGCAAGAGAATCAAGATCTTGGAAATAAATTATCAGAAAAAGAGGAAGAAAGCTCACGCTTAATGGTCCTTAATCAAAGATTGTTAGAACAAATCAAAGGACTAAAAGAGAAGGCAAAGAATTGAGACACGGAAAAAGTTAAACAATCAAAAGATTAAGAACTTGAACGCTTAAAGAATCATAATCAAAACCTATTTACACAAATCAAGAAGCTTAAAAATGATAAGAAGTAACTAGATAACAATTTATCGAGAAGAAAGCATCAATTGATAAAGGAACAATGATTGATCTTGTTGAAATAGAGAAGTCATCAACTGTAAAAATCCAAACAATGGAAAAAGAAACCAATACAAATCCAAACGAATTCTTATCAACTGAAATACCATTAGAAGTATAAAAAGAGGAGGTTTCCAAAAATAAGACGCAAAACACAAAGATGCCTTATCGTCATCCAAACTATAAAGGTCATTGTATTATGCATCAAACTAGACAAGGACAAAATCAGCATGAGAAGCTAAGTAAAGATCCTATTATTTTAATGAAAAGCGCAAGTATGGAATCTTATCATTTCCTAAATCACAAACGTGGATTCCACACAGTGTTGCAGAAAATTGAATTAGGGTGGTTTGACCCTTTCACAATTCAACAGTTCTACTCAACTCTTCGTCACTGATATCGTCTCGTATCGTCAATCCCAACAACTTCAAGAACAAAAAATTATGCAAAGACGTTACAAGTGAAGACGTAAAGCCTTTTCATCAATATGCTTTGAGGACAAAGCATTTTTAAAGAGGAAGGCAATGTTATGAACATAAATAGTATATACATAATAAACAATAAATAATAAATAATAAGAATTAATTAATGAAAAGTGTTAGATTTTTTAGCTCGGAGGTACTTCTGCATTTATTGCGCCTAGGCAGGAGTCCGAGCAAATGTCTCTCTCTAGTGACTTTATAAAGTCAAGTTGAGCCTTTTACTATTAATGGGTAAAAATGACTTTATGCTATTTGAATGACTTAAGTGACTTAAGTTATCTCAATGAGGGAAAAAGTCACATTCGTCATAGAAAATCAAGGGTCATTGTTGTTACTCATTAATGAGTAATAAAAGGAGCACTAGAGGAGAGGTGGGGCACACCTTTTGAGGAGAAGAGGAGGGGAATGTGAAGAGTCGCTCATATTCCAAGAGATTCCAAGAGAGTTTTTTTGAGCTGAGAAAAGAGAGGGTTATTGCAGCAAGGAAGGTGCACATTTCAAGGAAAGAGAGGGCATGCACTTCAAGGAGAAATTTCAGCACTAATTGCAGGTCGTACAGTATGGATATTTGGACTGTACAACAAGAGATTTTTTAGTGGTACAGCAGAGGAAGGGCACAGAAACCGAGACTAAGTTTGGCACGGTTTTCTAGGCATCCGTACAGTAAACCTTGGCACATAAATCGAGGCAGCCTTTGGGCACATTTCTGTACAGTTTGTACAGCAGCAAGCACAGAAATTGAGGGCTATATTTCACCGAAATTTTGGGCACAAATTTCGAGGTGTTTTGGCTTTGTTTTTGAGGAAGTTGCTTGGCACAAATCTTGAGATAAGTTTGTGTATTTTTGCTGAAGATTTTCTGCTGTAAAAAAATTCTTTGAGCTCAATAAGAAGAATACTCTCTTGGACTGGTTTTCCCCTTGTGGGTTTTTCCAGGGATATTGCCCAGAAATTCATTGTGTCAAATGTGGTGATTTTGTCTGCTGTTCATTTATATTTCCGCTGCTATATTTTCAGATTGCTTAGTCACTTGCATTTCTGCTCATAGTTCCAGTAAATGCATGTGATTCCATTGCTTTATTGGTGAATAACTATAGGAGGTTGAAATCTATTATTGACTAAGTGTTTGAGATCAGATTTTCAACAAGACATTATAATTAAAAGATGTGTCTTATCGAAAAGACATGGCTACTAATGAAAGAGCAATCTGCCTAGATATATATAACGGGGCCCTCAGTTGTAATCATACTATCTCATATTCATATTCATTCTCATATACATTTATTTAATACATTACTTGTCCATATGGATTTCGTTATTCTATTCCAAATATTTAGATGCTCGTGTTGTGAACCGATTTGGTTCACCATAGAGGCCAACAAGATTAAGTCATTGACAAAAAGGAGTAGAGAAATCAACACCCGATGTAGAAGGAATCCATCTCCCTCCCGGATAATAGATCCCAAAGAGAGTCGACAAAGGGGGGCACCCCTGCTTTACCCCAGTGGTACTCTAAATGAAGTCAAAAAGCTCGTGGGTCATCCAAAGGCAACCCAGAACCAACTTGTACAATCTCATAATGGACACCAGGAGGGTCTCGAAGATACCAATGTCACAAAGCCTCTGGAATAATACCTCTCTCAAGACCATGTCAAATGATTTCTGAAAGTCTACAAAGCAGCAATAGACTTTCGAAGAGCAATGGTGGGCCGTCCTTGATAATTTCTCTAGTGTGAAGATGTGATTGGTCATCTGGTTCTCTAAGTGGAAACCAGCCTATCCTTTGGCCCTGAGGTGTTGACCTTCCAGCATGTCTAAAAGAAACTGATGCGGGACTGACATAAATCTTGGAGAATGTACGTGTTTGGGTTGGAGCTGCTCCCTGATTTGTGGATTGGGTGAAGGATGTGTCGAGTCCAAGAGTGGGGGACCCAAAACATACCACATGGTTAAACAAATCAGCAATGTGCAAGTTGAGAGATCAGATACCATGCTTAAGGAATTCATCCTAGAGGCCTTCCTTGTCTACTGCTCTGTTGGTACTAATAGCTCTGGCTGCTCTCCTGATGTCTCTCTCAGAGAAAAGGTGGCATGAATGGGGGGAGGGGATACAGGTGGGGCATTATCCGAGAATGCCATAAAAAGGAAAATAGCCAAGCACAAGAGATCCCAATAGTTATGGTGCCCATAGGCTAAATCACTTTCATAAAGAATGAATGAATCACTTGAGTGAGTATTAAAAATGAGTTGGTGTATATATACACAACTCAAGGGGTAGGGTGCTTTCCACAAGGGAGTTATGAACCTATGTTGACTAGGTCAGCCATAGCCAAAAAATAGAAATAAATTCAACAGAAATGAAAGTGCAGATTAAACCCATATTCAACAGAAATGAAAGTGCAGAGTATAAGAATAAAAGAGATATACATGAGAAAGGGTGAACAGAAAAGGTAAACCCTGGAAAGAAAGGAGACACTACTCAATATCAGAAGTAAAAATAGAAGAAGAGGAGGGTGTATACACGTCCCTAAATCATTGGATTAGTTTACAAAGCATTGAAAAGCTATATAACAAAAGAAAAGAACATATGCGCAAACAAAGGACAGTAAATCAAACATACCTATAACAATTCCTTTTTTTCCTAGCAATATCAATACAACCTTTTCATTGAAAAATAGCAGGCATATAGTTACAAACCCTCCAAACCAAAATGCCTTTGCTGCATAGATATTGTGCTCTCATGTCAACTGTGTTCATCCACGAGTTGCAAACAGTCTGAACATGAGGACCACCATATACACTGACCAAAGTCCTGTAAGGAGGTGGGCCATATATATCAATGGCTGGTCTGTATATAGCTCCATACAAAGAAGTACCATCACTTGCCGATATCTGAACTATCTCTGGAGCTGAAAGTCGTAATCTTTGTATGCGAGGTGTTGGAAATGGTAGCTCATATAAAGTCATCAACAACCTACCATCTTCTAATGAACAAAGCAAGACCCTTGGTAAAGAGTTCAAGGAATCATGAATATCAACAAATCTTTGCATTTGATGATCCAGGACCACTGAATGCCTTCCTTCTCCTCGAGTCAACCTTTTAGGCCTCTGAAGTGGAGCATTGAAATCCGGAAAAAGTTTTGTACTATACAAATGGGCCTCTAGTGGACCATCCAGTGTTCCAATAAAATAGACAATACCAGCATTCTCATCTACACCAGCAATGTGTTCAACCATCCAGTCCCCCTGGGTAATAGGGCCCAAGCAATGACCATGACCATCATAAAGATATAAATGTCTGAATCCAGATCTCTCACTGGCCCATATAAAACCTCCCACAAAACAATCCATCCCTTTATGCAAGGGGGTAAAGCAGTCATGCAAATTCACCCAGATGTCGTTCTCCTCTATCAAAAGAATCTCCCGTGCCCCAGTTTTTGCATTAAATTTAAGAAGCTTCAATTTGGAATGTTCCCTATTCAAAACTTGTGCACACAGAACATTATCGCTCATCCATGTAACCCTAGCTAAATATTCTTCGTCTGTGTGATCTTCACTTGGTCCACATGACAAATCCATCCAAGTTATGTCACCCCCAGTTGCTGGAACAATGCCAAGCAGCACTTTCACATTTGCATGACCCGCAAAGGGATAAGCATGGTCTTCCTGTGCCTCTTGGCCCACAATGGCTTTACCTTGATGCATGATCCTATAAAGAGGTACTTTTGAAGCATCAACCTGTGTGAATGCAACATACTTACTATCTGGTGACCACCAGAAGCCATGTCTTCTATCCATTTCTTCCTGTAACACATGCAAGCAAGAATCAAGAACAATGCCACTTCAAGGAACAAACCATAGAAGTTATCATAATAAAAAGGATATCAAATCAACAGTAGAACAACATACCTGTGCAATATATTCAGCGAGACCATGTGTCTGGAACACATCAAACAAGTCAAAATAGGCATTAACAAACATTGAGATAAAAAAAAAATTGGTATATAACTCAAGAAAATATAATGAATAATGATTCTAGCAAAGATTTTTTATTTTTCTTGTTTCTAAGTTATAATCTATCAATAATGAGTATTTATTTTAAATTTATTTTCAGTTTAGTATGTATATATAAGCTTCGTAGATAGAAGTAAAAAAAATATCAACACCTTTATTTAATTTTAAAAATTTGATTTGTGGTGAAAATTTTCTATCCGGTCTACTAAAATTTAAACTATCAATTCCCAAAGCAAAACCAACCATGGGCACTTTCATATTTCCTATTTCATGGTAAAGATTATTGCAACCTCCATATAAAACTGCCATCTTTCCCCTAGCTCAACTTCAAA